>JAMCCL010000449.1:0-31651 GCA_024516035.1 Bactericera cockerelli
AATAGAAAAATCTATTTTCCCCAAATTTTAAAAAAAATTTTCAATACCACAAACCGTAAAATTTTTAAAAAATTAATAATATAAAATCATTAAAAAAAAGGGGCGAAATAGATGATGGGTAGTGGTAGATTTCCCCTTTGATAGTGACTGTAATAAAATGAAACTCATGTTGATTTTTCTCATTGACTCACTGTGTTTCACAAAAATTGAACCTCCTTTGCACAACGACACAACGTATTACCTTTTTAAAATTTTCGAAAGACAAAATTTTGAAACTGGTAGGTTGGTAGAAAATTTTTTTGATGTAAAAAGGCAAAATATTTGATTTTTTACTTTTTTTTTTTGGAGAAAATGGGGGGGTACTTAATTTTCTCCTATCCCTGAAATTTTTTATAACGATACAGCCGGGAAGTTGGCACGAAAAATTTTTAATATTCTCTACAAAATTAATGTTGAAAATTTATGAATAATTAGGTGATAAAATCTGATTTGTTCCCCATTAATTTTTTTGCTTTGGAATTTTACTAAAGTGTTTTTGTTAAGTTTAGTAACTAAAAAATAATTTTCTATTGCTTGTTCTCAAAGAAATATTAAATTTCTCGAAATTTAAATTAAATTAAAGGTAAAAATTATAAAACTATTTTTCGGCTGTTAGGTTTTATAATAAAAATTATAGGAAAATTTCTCTCATTCAATAATTGTCAAATATCTTTATCTACTTACCAGATACATGAATTAGAGTATTGATTAAATTAATAACTACGCATTAAACTTTGTTGTAGAAACTCATTTTTTTTAGAAATCGTCTAAAATTTCTGAAACTTTTTGAAATAAAAGCATGATATATTATGCCCACTTTCGTTGTTTATGGGTCCGCGATTTTAGAATCACCTTTTTAATGATTTTCCGGGAAAAGCTGATATTTAGACATTGATGTGGTGTTTTTAGCTTTAAAAGATTAACGGTGAAAAGGAGACAATTTATGAAATGGGGTAAAAAGGGTTGGCGTTAAAAAAGGGTTCCTAGTCTAAGTGAAAATAAATCCCGGACAACTAACCCAGCCAGAGGAAAAGGCTTCACTTTTAAAAACCACCCCCAGGAAGGCCCGGGAAAACGACTAAGTGAAAGAAAAAATAAATAGGGTTCTTTTAGACCTATTGAGGAAAAATTTCAATGTCTTAAATTTAAAGTAACAACTGGGGGAAATTTATTCCACGAAAAGTTTTTAAAGTTGTTAAGATCTTGGGAAACTTCCCCTCAATTTTTAATGACCAACGGGGAATCATTAGTTTAAAATCTTTTTACTTTGTATCGCTTTTTTCATTACATTTCAACCCTTTTTTTACCTTTTTTCCAATTAAAAAAAATGTGTAATACAAACGATAGAATTTTTCTGCAATGTGGGGGGCATTTAAAATCATTAGCTAAGTGAAATATTTGTACCCCCTTTTTGATGAAGCAATGAAGACCAAAATTTGTTTTTTTTCTACTTAGTTAATTCACCACAATTTTCCGGCCACGAGCCAGTCAAAGAAATCTTTTTTTTTTCGGTGAGTTGATATTAGGAGTGTTTGATAGTGTTCACCTACCATTTTGAAATTCAAGTCAAGGCATCTAATTTACACTTAAAAAAAATTTTTTTTTTTTCTTTTCTTTGTGCTGAATTGGTAAAAAAGTTTTCTAGTTTTTTAATAGTGTCAGGGGGTGGCCCAAAAAAAAACTTTTAAAAACCCCTTAAGGAAAATTACTGACGACATTTCCACCCGGATCTAAAATCCTTTTTTTCGGATTCGCCTTTTAACGCACAAAGTGTTTTTTTTGTAATTTTTTTGAAAAAGTCCGACTTTGGTTATTCTTAGGGTAAAAACTTTTTTCCTTGAAAATGATTGGGGTTCTGAACAATTCTGCAAAAGCCAAAAAATTTTTGAGTTTCTAGCTACATACTTTGTTTTTTACGGTTTTTTTTGGCTCTTTTTTGACATTAAAAAGAAAAAAAATTTTCCCTGTAATTTTTTTTTCCTTTGAAACACTCAAGATTTCCCGAACAAATTTTGGCACAGACATGGGCCCCAAAATTTGATAAAAGTTGGCGACAACCCAAGGGGGCAAAAAAAATTTTTTGGATTTTTATCACGTAAAATTCGGGGGAAAAGAACCGGGGAATCCCAAAAAAGTTTCAAAATCTTAAAATGTTGCCCGTGTAGGGTCGTCTTGTACTCAAAATAATTGCTATTTATTTTATAATTTTGCCCCGGAATTAATAAAGGCCCCCGTCAAATTAAAAGATTGTTTGTTTCCCCGATGATAGTTTTTAAGCATTTTTCGCATTCTGTGAAATTTATTTTTTTAAACTTATTGATTTTTAAATACAATTTTTTAAATTATTATTTTTATTTGGTTCGAAATGGCAGATGTGAATTAGCAAGGAGCTGCAAACGGGGAAAATTTGGGGGTCACGTAAAAAAAAATAGTTTACGAAATACCAGTGAGACGAAAAAGTAGCAGAATCTAGACAAGAATCCTGTTGGCATTCGATGACCTGACAGAAAAACTGGAATCTTCCGCAAATCCAGGGGGAAAAGGGAAAAAGGTCAACCTTTGCATCCAGGAAGGGGGACGCCACTTCCAACAGTTCCTCTGGGGAAATTTAGAAGAAATATTAGATAGATAGAGAGAGAGGAAAGAAAAGATAGAGGGAAAGGGGAAAAGCGAAAGAGAGAGAGAGGCGAATGAGGATGTGGAAATTTAGCTCGTGGAAAAGGCTTGGCTCAAATAAGTGCATACTAATCAAAACACAGTGCCCCCAAAACCCCAAAAAAAAAGCAGATAACGGACAAATTTACTATCTCTGCAAAGCTAAAACTCCACTCCACATTTGGGTAAACTAATTTTCAAAAGTCCCCTTGGTTTCAAAAATTTTGTGGGGAGAACCCCCAGTGTGTACATGGCTAAAAAAAAAAGACAACAGTCTTTTTTATTTTGTGGGGGCATGAATTTTTTGCTGGCCTGGGTTCGGCCCCCTCGGGGGTCTTCCGCATGGCAAATGACAGTTCACCACTGAGCAATCGTGCGCTTCTAATCTTTTTTCCCCTTTTTAACATACTAACAAAAATTTTTTTAAAAAACCCTTTTTTTTATACCAAAAATATAAAAATAATGAAGACTTCAAAAGTTTTTTTCATAAAAAAAAATTTATCTTTTTTTTTTTTCAATTTGTTTAAGAGTTGGCAATCGGTAAATATTTGTTATTTAATTATATTGTTTATAAAGAAGAACCCCCGCATTTTTACCGGCTTTATTTTATAAACCTATTTTCTTAGGAAAAATTTTCGCAGTTTTTTTTTTTTTCTCTCGGGGAAAAGCATAAGAAAAACCTCCTTATTTTTCAAGGAGACTCTTGGGGACTTACAGAAAAATAATTATGTGGGGGGATTATGAACCAATAGTATCTGATATAACTCAATTTACAATGGTATTACCCCAAAAAAACCAAAAGTTGTTGGTTTTCAACAGGAAATTTTCCCCAGTTTTTTTTTATAATTAAATAAAATTGACCGCCGAGAATTGAACCCCAGTCATGCGACTAAACTCTTCTCTACCACACTTAACACCACTGACAATCAAACAGCACGAAAATTATCATTTGAATTTCCTAAACTGGTGAAAAAGGCAGGGTGAGACCGCGGTATTCAAAAAAGCAATGAAAAAAATTCTTGAAAAACAATACAAGACCCCTTACACATTACAGCAAAAACTCTTAGGATTTTTAAGGATTTTTGGCAAACATCTAAAATTTTTTTTCCCAAAAAGATCACGTGATAAAAAATTTAAAATTATTTTTTAGCATCCCGGGGCGACCGCCAACTTTTATCAAACTGCCCAATTATGCCAAAATTTGGGGGGGGGAAAAAATGTCGAGTTTTTTTTTTAGTAAAAAAGCTTTTTCTTTTGTTTTTTTTTTTCAGGTGTAAAAAAAATATGACAAACCAAACCGAAAAAAACAAAGTAGTGTAGCTGAAAATCGAAATTTTTTTGGGGCTTTCTGCGAATTGTTCAGAACAACTCATCTTAAAAGGAAAAAAAAGTTCTCCCCTGAAGAATAAGCCAAAGTCGGACTTTTTTCAAAGTTGAAAAAATCATTTGTGCATTACAAAGGCAATCCAAAAAAACGGATTGCAGATCCGCGGAAATGTCGTAGAATCTACCCTTAAACGGGTGTAAACTTTTTTTTTTTTGGTCCACCCGTATTGAATTATTTTTTGTCTCCAGGAAAGATAAACCCAGGTTTTTGAACCGTGGTTTCTAAGAACCTAACAATAAAAATTAAAAAGAAATAGAATACGGGGGACAGACAGCTAAAAAAGGACGATTTAGTTTAAATCCTGAAATCGTAATCTTATTAAAGATTTCAAGAAAATTAATCGCATCAGTAAGTAAAAGGGCACCTGGATTTTTAATTTGACTTTTCCGGTTTGATTGCAAAAAAATACAATGAGCTTTAAAATACGAATAGAATTTTGGGGGAAAATTACAAAAACCCAACATTTTGACTACAATTAATTTTTTTTTAACAAAGAACATTTTTTTTTTCAAGTTTTCAATAAGACTTTTTCTTTTTACTTAGCAGAAACCCCCCCATCCCAAACTGAGGATTTTTTTTTTTTAAAAAATTTTTTCTGTCCCCGGCAGATCAAAAATGATTACTTACACATTCGAAGGGGCCCTTCGATTACTTTCCCAGAAATTTCTAATTTTAGAAATCAAGAATTTTTGTTTTTTTGCAATAAAATGTCCGATTTCAATTTTTTTCTTTTGTTGTCTTTAAATTTTTTTCAAATCAATATTGTTTTAAAAAGAAAACCTATAAAGGGGAAAGCGGGGCCCTTTAAATTTGACATTGTGCAGAACAATGGGTCAATCAATTTTGTGAAAAAAATACCGTACATACAGGGGTGAAATAATTGTATTTGTGTGGAAAAGGGGGGGTTTCATTTGATAAAATTAATTTTTTTTTTTTTTTTTTAGAAAACATTGCATTGATTTGAAAGCTTTTGGGGAAGCAGTCTTTTTTTCTAAGAACCCATTCTTTATTTTATCCAGAACTTATTTTTTCCTGGCAGTGTAAAAAAAATTTTGAGAAGAAAAAAAAAGAAAAACAGGCTTTTTTGACACTAGTCGTGAAAGAGTCCAAAAAATAGTAATTCCTGGAAATTATCCTTTCCACGTTATAAAGGAAAAAAATTTGAAATTTTGTCTCATGTCGGGTTTTTTGGGGGTAAAAAATATTATTAATACTATAAAACCAAAAAAAATTAATGGGCTTGGAAAGGTTAAAATATAGCTAAAAAAAATATCAAGATTGCAATGGATTGCGTGGGAAGAACAATACAAAGTTGGATTTAAAAAAAAAAGGCTTTTTTTTAAAGTAGTAT
This sequence comes from Bactericera cockerelli, assembly GCA_024516035.1. Classification (NCBI taxonomy): domain Eukaryota; kingdom Metazoa; phylum Arthropoda; class Insecta; order Hemiptera; family Triozidae; genus Bactericera; species Bactericera cockerelli. The sequence continues at coordinate 5,433 of JAMCCL010000449.1, forward strand.
ATATCTCCGTATCTGGGGAAAACTGATTTATTTTCATGCCGAATCTAAAGGGGGTTTTTTTGTTACTAAAGGATCTAGGGAAATAATGATTTAAAAAAACTGTTGGAAAATTTCGCCTATAAAACTTTTATCCTCCAAAAATTTGGGGTTATTTCTAAAAGGCTGGTGCGCGAATCTGCAGATTGGCCGATTTAAAAAAATTTCAATTTAGAAAATATATTTTTATTGTTCTTTCAATTAAAAAAAAAAAAGACACTTAATTATTTTAATGAAAAAATTCGCTTCCCCATTTTGACATGAAGTTCAAAGTGAGATATAGGATGCTATGACATTGTACTATACATGAAAATTTTTATAAACCTAAAAGCGTTTAATGAAAACCCAAAAATTTTCTTAAATACATTCACCTAATTATATATCTACACTTCAACAAATTTAACAGCATGCATTTTTTTTTATTTTTACCTTATAAAAAGTAATTGACTCTTAAAAACTCCAAAAAATTTTTTCAATTTTTTTTTTTCCAAAACGTAAAATTGATTGTTAAGAACCCAAAGCCTGTAATTAGCCGTTGAGCATTTTGGGGAAACCACCAGTTATCCCAATTCTCGAAGAAAATTCCCAAATTGGAGAGTAGGAAAACTTTTTAAAAAAAAAAAGGGTAAAAAATAGTGCCCAGCTAATGGGGTTAAACTCCCTTTTTAAATTTCCCCCTAAACATAAATTATACGCAAAAAAAAATACAAAAATTTTTTTGACAATATCATGGGAAATTTTATTATTTTTTAGTAGTAAAGCTATTATTAAGCATACCTTAAGCTTGACCTTTTTTTTTGTATTGGATTTTTTTTTTTTTATACCCTGATAGTTTTATCAATGTATGTAAGATACTTACGTCAGGGTCTGGAATCGGATAAAGATAATATGATGAGCAATAGGAAGTTATTTGTATTTCAAATCATGTTTGATCTTCATTCTTTTATTAAGGGGGACCCTTTTCCCCCCCCATTCAAAACAATATTTCAATCTATTTGTTTGAATAGGGAATTCATAACCCCTTTTTAAACCAAAAACGTTATACCTATAACTATTAATAAAAAATTTAAAAAAAATCACCTCACTTGTTTTTTTATCCTTTTTTCGAATTTCAAAGAGGGATTTTCAATTACCAAACTCTAAAGTGTAAAAAAGGAACAAACTCAAAAACGCGATTTTTAAAATTCGATGTAAGCAAAATTTTCATAATACTAATTATCAAAAACATCATTTAAATGCAAAAAAAAGAGCTCACTAAATCCTTTAAAAAAATTTTTCGGGCGAAAAAATAGGTTAATAAAAAAACGAGAAAAAGTTCGGGGTTTTCATAAATTCGAATTTAAAATGTATAAATACTCGTCATAACATAGCCTGCTTTGTATACAACTTATATTTTTTTTTTTACAAAAAGGGGAAATTTTTAAAAAAACAGGGTGGTTAAAAATTTAAAAACAAATGTTTAATTAATTACCTACTATAACCTAATTAAAACATCTTATTGAATACAAACACATTCTTAAACGCTTGGGTTTTAGTAATGACTACTCGTACTAAATATGCGATGAAAAAAATGACAAACAACCTTTTAAGATTCCCCCAAAAAGTAAAAAAAAAAAAAAAATAAAAAAAAAACCCCCTGAAAAAAATTGTAGCCCCTTTTTGTGAACCATGCATTATTATAAACCCAGTATATACATTACAATCTATAGCTTCCTTTTTCAAGCCTTTTTTTAAAAATGCGAATTTAAAATTTAAAAAATTTATACCATCCAAAAACCATTAATTTAGCCCTTTTCTTCATGTCATGTATTTAGAAATGGAGAAAGAAAATATTCCGAAAAAAAAATTTTATGTCACTTAACTGTTCAAGTTTTTTTTTTTTTTTTTTTTAATTCCCCAAATTAAAATGGTTATTGAAAAATGTTTAAATTGAATTTTTTGGCAAAAGTATGGCGAAGGAGGGGGCAAATTTGTAAAAATTTTCTTCGCTGATGTACGCGATTTACTGACAAACTCTTTTTTTTGGGAAAACTCAGCCAAGGGGTTTAAAATTTTAAACTACAATAGCCCGTTTTAGTGAACTGTCACGTCGTATAAAACCTTTTTTGGGGCAATGTGGGTCCAAGATAAAAATCTTCATACAAAAAATTTAAAGACAAGTATTTCCCCCCTATGTTACCAAGTAATTAATAAAAGAAATTATGTTCATAAATGTAAAAAAACAGACAGATATTTCTGTATTTTTTTTTTTTTTTAAAAATTTTTCTTCTCTAACCCACACGGAAAATTTGAACTACCACTAATATTTTCAATACATAAATTTTTCCTTGCATTTACCCATTGGGGCAATCCCCATTGATTTTTTAAAAGCACATTGGACTTTTTCTTCCTAAAGCCCCCAAAAGGGCATCAGAAAAAAGGGGGCAGGAAAGAATGGAAATCCGGGGATAAAAAAAAAGATAACAAAAAGGCAAAACAAATCCCCAAGGGGTTTCATCAAATACAAAAAATAACAAGCAAAAATATTTGAACCTTGAAAGGCAGTTTTTTTTTAGTATTACCCCTAAAGAAGCAACCCACCCCAACTTTTTTGAATTTTCACGCAGTATTGAGGGCCAAAAAAAAAAACGCAGAGCACCCAGTGTGTGGGGTGTTTTATGTTTGAATGTAGAGTGTTGAGTTTTTTGTGAGGGGTTTTTCAAAGCGGGTTTCCCAACTGTACGAAAAATTTTTTTTACTTTCCTTATCCATCATAAAAAAAATATTGGTTTTTTCAAAAAAAATTTTACCTACCCACCATTGGTCAGCCTTTTCACCATTGGTCCGTACCCTTTGTGTTATGTGTGTGCCCCTTTTTTTTTTGGGGAACCCCCGTTAAATGTTTTCACACCCAACACACATCCACAATTACCATATCTAACAAAACCCCACACCCACAAGTTTCCGGGGAATTTTTTCGACAATTTTATTGGGGCATCTCTCATCAATTTTTTACTGTCCTTACCAAGTAGCCTAAAAAATTTGACCACTCAAAGATACATACAAATTCCGTCCGTATTTCTTTTTTATATATTAAGATACATAAATATTACCTTCAGGAAACTTTGCCATCCAATGAGACATTGACCTAGGAGTTATTTCACTTACACAAGTAACTGCTAAGTAGAACTCTTAGAACAGAACCAGAATAACATCTTCTTGTTTTAAGCCATCTAGCCAACCTTGACGTGCTCCACTTCAGCAAAACTTCCTCACATACCTGTATACAGTTCCAAAGCGACACAACTCTACAAATGAAACACATTTGCCTGGAAAATTAATCCCATCAAGGTTTCCCCGTGCAAACCCCATCCACGAACTACCTCTGTTATTTTTATGAAGCACAAAATCCTTATAAAAAATAGGTTTAAAGTTTGAAATTAAACATTAGAACGTGATGTATGAGTGTGAAGTGAGATTTCACAAGTTATATATTCGCATGTATTGTAACGGATGTTTTTATGACTATGGCACATAAAACCAGATCCTTGCTCCTTCCTTGTATTAGGCTGAGCCAGAGTGCATGCATGAAATAATTCTGAGAGTGCGGATTATAATGACAACGGGAGCCGTACATACATATTGAGTGTCGAGCCATGTTGTTAAATTGTAAAGCACCGTAAATAGGAAGAAAAAATGAAGAAAGGTAGGAAATTTGTGAAATGAAAGATGAATTTTTAGTTCAGTCGTAAAACTAAGTCTTATGATACCTACATATGAGTGAATGAGAAAACTTCTTCATTGGAAATATCTAACATGAACAAAAGTCCTGATTCTTGGACTCTTATTTATAAAGTCCAAGATTATTAAAAAAATATCTATGCATTGTTACTATACTAACTCGGGTTTCAGCAATTTCACCATATTAGGATAGAGAATTACTGATGACGTTTAAATCATCTAGTCATCCTTGAGATGTGTTTCGGTCGAGTGTTAGGCTGCTTCATATTCGCACAGAAATGTGTTTTGCTGTCTCTGGAGCCCCTTTTTAGAGACACGCCCATCTTATGTAGATGCTATTGAGGCTAAAATGTTCTGTTTAAGAAAGGCGGTAAGGATTCTTTGCTCTTTCGGGCGAGTGAGTTATGAAATTTTCGCCGCATGTGCCCAGGAATGTTAGTCCAATGTTGAACTTTCATTTGGTTTTCTCACTGCGTGATTCTATTAAGTGGCATTTTAAGCCACAAAGTGGTTCAAAAGCAATAAAAGGAAATGTTTACCTATTTTGGCTAGCTTCGTCGGCTTTTTCATTGCCATGATGCTGGCTTATGCCGGCGGAACCTAGGTTTTTTTTGAGGTTGATCTGGGTATTGGTTGGTCAGTTTTCAGTAAATGAAGGCAAAGCAATGAAACAAAAAATAACCCCTCTTGCCACGTTAACATTGATCAAAATATCCGACTGAGAAGGGAATTATGCAATCTTTGCTACGTTGATTGGAAGCCAATTTAATAGATTGACAAATACTATGTGAAAATTCAAAGTATACAAGAAACCACGAAGTCCCATCTAATTAACGTACAAAGTAATTTTAAAGTATACTTCTCGCTTGGTTTTCGAAAGAGCTTACTCTGTAATTACATATTTACATTATACCTACCTAATGTAATTATTGTAGATAATACATACATGTATAGTACATACTCACTTGCCTAATCAGCTCGTTTGAATATTAATTATTCATGTGTGTAAAATAGATATGTTTTTTTATAATTTTCGATAATTTAGAATTTTTTATGAGCAGACATAATCAAGTATTGTTTTTTTTACTTATACTATCAATGAAATTAAGCATTTACTGTCTGTGACTTTAATATCAATATTAGAAACAAAAGAGAATGTAAAGTACTTGAAGAACTTTAGTGTAGATCATTAGACAAGCATCATTAAAATAATCATGATAATAAAAATAATGTCGCTCATTTTGTGATAAAAAGAGCTTGCTCTTTCTTTCTTTTTTTTTTCTTTTTTATTTTTTCTTTCTTTTTTTTTCAAAGTAAGCTAATACATTGCTGGACAAATTTGACTCTCCTGATTCCAAAAAAATATATATGAATGTGTGAAAAGAAATATATCAAGAACGTACGAAATTTTTTGCTCTTTAGTTTGGATAGGTTAGGATCCTTTAAAATTTGAAGAGAGAGAAGATTTAACAATGATAAACAAAACCAGCCAATTGAGTAGATAAGAATCTCAGTATAAATCTACCCTAGTGGAATCGAATAGGGACCTACAGATTCAGAGCCAACTAGGCTCGCAAAAATTTAAGCTTTCTAGAGTCTACAATCAACAACATTTCAATTTCAGAATGAATTTTTTTTAAGACTGCCATCTTTAAAAGTAAATAAATTGTAAATGTATGTAGGTACATCATAAATACGGTTGTAAATAAATCACGAAAAAATACGTTATAGCGACCTACTTCTCTGTAATTAAAGATTCAAATTTAACTGCTCCAAAGTAACCTAAAATAGAAAATGCGTAGATACAAAAAAAACTCAAATGAAAAGCGTATATTTTATTTGCTAACGAATCATGGAAGAAGACTTTCTTATTTGCAACAGAAAAAAATCATAAATTTGACAGAAAAACTTATCAGTCTTGCCACACATAGGTATTATAATTTTTTTTTGCTCTGGGATTCATAAGAATTTTTGTTGTAAATATTGTTGGGAAAAAATAATTTTGTAAGTATTTTTCAGGAGCTTAAAACATACAGGGTGGCTGAATGAATATAGAATACGTTGAAGAGATAAAAATTTTCATTTAAAAAAAAAAAATGAAATTATTTAATTATAATTTGTATTAGATTACTTTAATTACTCTCTTCTAACCTATGCCTGCATACGTTGCATACTTACCTACCAACTAGCCATCCAAGTGTCGAATTTTGTTTTTCAAGATTATGAAATCTACAAGAATGGACCTTTTCCGCCCAAATTCTACCATTGAAAATTTTCGAGATCCGAAAGACACTTCGTTGGCATATTCTATTGTTATGAAAAATGCATACATTATTCAATTTTAAAATTTAATAGATACCTACCGTAGGAAAACGACTAGTTTTTATTAAGGATCTGAGCTAGATAGATTGTGGTGGTCCTGACAGCTGAGCTGTTACCTTTCCATTTGAAGCTGTAAAAGTTTCAAGGTGAAAGAAGAACCCTGAAATGAGATCGCCCCCTTTTTGTCAGATAGATAAAAGCAAGTGCTCAAACTTTTTCATTAGGGGAGTTAATTATTATTTTCCTTAAAATTTATTTTCAATTAATTTCACTTTTTCACCGGCCCTAAAAGGTTTCTTTCGTACTTTCTCTTGCGGTTCTTTCAACAAAAAGTGAAACTTCTCACTCCTCAGTTTCTTAATCTTTCAGCCAAATCTATGTGCAGAAAATTTGCCTTTCACTAGACAAGGCTCATCATTATTAATATTATTATTTTCCGCAAGGTCTCCTTAAAATTGACGTTATTCAAGACACGGTTTCCCCTTCATTCAGAGCAAACTTACCAACCACATGAATCTCATCCTGTGTAGGGCCAGTATTACCATCATGAAAGTTTGAACATGGGGACACCCACCAATTTTTTTTTATATACATGAGCCTAAGCCATCGACACTGGCTTATTTATTTATGCTTAAAATTAAACTAAAAATTGTTATTAAATAAGTCTGTTAGAGTAACACCAATGTTATGAGTTTTTTAAAATGGAAATTTCTCTCATACCTAATTTTCCTTTGTTTCAGATGTACCAAAAATTCAGTGAGCCCATCTCTAACGTCACCGCCCCGGTGGGAAGAGAGGCCACCTTGATATGTGTCGTGGATGATATCGGAGGATACAAGGTAAGACTTCAAGGATTTGAGGATCCACATTTAAAAAAATTACGCAGTAAAAGTTATTTTCATCGTTTAGAACGTTACACCACTTAAGTTGACATTTTGACTATACGTAGAGGTACACCAATAGGTCCAAGTCCTCTGATGATATTCATAGGAATAAAAAACAAAATACTATAGATAATGACACCACTCCACTAGTTCTAAACTATGCAAATCCTCTGATGATCTTCTGAGTCTGGCTGCCAGTACCTCGCTAGAGGACTGTAAAGAGAGAACAGACTAGCCAAACCTTACAACCCAGGCTAGTTTGAAGTTTCCTAAGGGTTTAATGGCTTATAAAAAAAAGCACAAGTCCACACTATGTTTAATCGCACATAGAAATATGTGGTTTAGGAGGAGGCAACTTTGAAAAAAAACTTAGCTAGAGGCATTATTTCTCCTCTCCAGCTGTAGCTACAATAAGAACAACATGATCATAGAAATGTGATGCCATATTATTAGTTCAAAACTGTGCAAATCATCTATCAAGAATAGAAATGAAAACCAAATACCGATTGTAATACCACCACTGGTTCCAAACTATTAACAAGAATAGAAATTTAAAACCAAAATACTGATTGTAATACCACACCACTGGTTCCAAACTATGCAAATCCTCTAATGATAATAGAGATGAAAACTAACACACAGACAAAGCATCGATACCTTCTCAATGAAGCTCGCACTCAACACAATTAACTCTTCAACCATCAGAGCAAACATTGACGGCACTGATGCTAATTCAAAACCCTATCCAGTCAAGAGGCCTTTCCCTACTGCACTCGACATAGTGCTTGGGGCTGTGCTCGCTAAGGGTCGTCGTATTGAAACGTGAACATACTTCATGTTACCACAGTGGTTCTGATCATACGAGTATAGCAATTTATATAATATGCAAAAAAGACTAATTGTGTTTTTTTTCCCATCAAAAACCAAGCATTGATAGTCAATGTGGTACGGCGCTAGACTTGTCATGTAAACAATCTAGCCCATGGATCCTTGATCTGTGGTTAGGATCCTACCCAATGCTAAATAATCTCCCTTGCCTTTATCCATATTAGCTTAATTATTATTATGTTGCTTTGGGGTCGGCATGTTCAACCTCATGGTTGAGGTTGGTAGGGTGGAGCACGTTTTTTTTTTTTTTTTATGGCTGGATGCCCTTCCTAACGCCAACGATTCTATTTGATTTTAACGTCCTGATTTGGACGGGGGTGTTACCCTCCATTCGCTGGGAATCGTACCAGCTACCCACATTAACCTCACCCAGCCTGGGTAGGCCGGAAATACCAGCCTCACGTGTTGGAGGGAACAGAATTTTCTTCGAAAAGTCTGCTCCAACCGGGGATCGAACTCGGGATCTCTGGACTACGGGCAGTAGTCACAACCATTACGCCACGGAGGCTGGCTGCCCAATGCTTGGATTTTCTTAATTTATTTTAGTATTTGACCACATAAAAAAGACTTTGAGGATTAGGTGTTAGAAAAATGCTTTGAGAATTAACCTCACTTGATTACCTTCCACTAGAGAGTATCATTATTCAGCAGGCACATATTAAAACAGTCATCAGAAGTGAGCTATTTGCGGCTATCCCAGAAATCAGCAATTTTTGTGGCATTCTACTGAATAACATTGGTATTGCTACTCTGTGTGGTTCTCTCGTGAACTGAAATCTCTAATCACTTATCACCAGTAAAAAGTAGGCTCATATTGAGCAATGATTACATGGACTTGCGTCAGATTACGTTATTTTCTTCTTCAAATTTGAAGTTCAAAGAATAACTGGAGCACAAAATGTTATAAATAATTCACCGAAATCACGAAATTATTTCTTAAAATAGTTTTCTTTTCTTTATTTTTCTTTAAATACAGTTGTATAGGATCGACTATTGGTTACGTTTTAGGGCCCTCCCATTTCTCTAGGAGAGAGATGGAAGGCCAAAGATTTTCTTGTTTCTAAGCAAATCAAATCATGAGAAAATCTTCTGGAAGAACAAAAAAATTGGTATTACATTTAAAAAGTGAGACTTAAAAATTTAAAAATTTCACATGCGGGCTTTAATTGGAAACTAGGCCCAAGGGAGACAACCAAGAGAAAAATGATACAGGAGAGAAAGGTCGTTGAATCCTATTAGGCTGGAGCACAACTTTGAAGTTGCACAATCAAAACCATAAACAAAAGAGCTGAACCGAGATTACATTGTACAATTGCTCGACAAGAAAGCGCTGTGGTAATTCAAAAATCACAATAGGAGAACGTGAGCACAAAAGTTCAAAGTTGAAGTACCTTTACAAATTACCCTTATCTACTTTGTATATTTCTACCTTATGTAGCATAGGCGCATACCCACTAACAAAGTAGTAACTTCAAGTACCAACACACTTCAAGATTTTTTTTTTGTATTTTGTAATTATTTTTATGAAAATCATAATAACTTGGATGTATGTTATGGTCATAGGCATAGTTGGAAAAGTGCGTTGATGTATCACATTTATCAACCTTTTCTCTTTCTTACTTTCATTAGATGTAATAATAGTTAACAAATTTGTTGATATACCTAGATACTCATTTCATACAAGGATAAAAAATTGTATAAATCCGCATACTTGTAAAGTATTTTTAATAATACTGTTGAAAAAAAGGGGAACAAGAGATACATGCACGGAAATTTTCTAATTATAGAATTAATTTGTGTCGGTGGTGTCACTTTGTAAACGAAAAAGTTACCTTATACATAATTATTAACCTTCATTTTGATGACTCATTTGGAAAAAGTCAACATTTGTAACTTTAGCCTGAAATTATCCTGCCTGACTATGTTATAACATTTTCTTATGTATCCCTTTTCATTTTAAACGTTTTTTTTCTCTTCAGGTTTTTCTTGACAGCGACATACATAGGTACCTTCGCATAATAATCCTCTTGAGAAAATGTACAACTTTAATTTTTTTCCCGACAAGTAGCGAGTTCGCCTCTGTTATGTGAACTTTGTTTTTCCAAATTAATGAATAGGACGGTAGGTCTACTTGAAAAAAAAAGAAAGCAAAAATCATGCCCAGTAAATATTGATGGGATGAGTTTTATATTTGCTCATAAACATGCTGGAGACTTATTAGAATTATTGTGATACCTATGTATATTAGAAAATTTTCATGGTTTTCAGAGCTTTGGATTTGAAAAATGCTTATTAAACTGATGTGAAAATTCAACTACTGAAATTAAAATTAGGAGATATAAAGTAAAAATTGTAGATTATTAAAAGTAATAACAACCTCTCAAAAATATTTCGGAGAAATCATCGAATGATCAAATTGAACTCTCAAATCGATTTTGAAAATATGTTTTATGAAAAATGGGTGTACAATTATCTAAAGAGACGATTTTACATAATTCATTTTTTGATTACTCATAAGGTTTACCAGATATTTGATTTTTTCTCCTTTCTTGAAATAAATTTAACCAAAAACAAAATAACAAACTTTTATGAACTTGTACGCCAAATTTCAGCGCTCTACAACTTGCCATTCTTAAGATATTTTCCTGGACCAACCCAAGCTAGGTGAGGTTTTTGGGGGAGCTTTTAGAAAATGGAGTAAGTTTTTAAGTTTTTAGAAAATGGAGGGTATAACCCCCGTCTATACATAAAAGCAAAAGACAAAAATTTGCTAATGTTTTTTTTTTTTTTTTTTTTTTTTTTTTTTAAACATGACTACAAGAATGAATTCTTTTTTCAATTTGATCTCTCATCAGCGCTATAATCAATATCTTCGTTGATTTTTGTTTGTTGATGTTTTCCATCATTTTACTAATAACTAAGAAGATGCATCAATCATGAAAATATCATAATTATTACTAACATATATAAATTTAATCTACATATTATCATATCCATATATTTCTAAGTAAATCGTACAGCTATTTACTATGCACATCCATGTATCTGTACGTACATCCATTAAATAGTACCTATGTGTATTTGTATACATCCATGTATCTGTAAGTATGTAAAAATGTACATCCATGTTTCTTTACGTACATTCATGTAAATGTACGTTTGTCTACAATATATATCCATGTATTTGTACGATGAGCCACGATGATCAGATCATTACATTAGTTATTATGAAATGTTTATTACCTATGTAGGTACATCTCGAACCTACTTATGTCATATTTTTTATATGTATCAATCATACTTTGCACAAATTAAAAAAAATTGTACGCACTCATATAAAAAATTATCATTTATTTAAAAGATAAGCACTACTAGTATATGTACTTGTACATACAGCAATGCTGTATTACAGCGTATTTGTACATTATAAAGACGCTTGTTTTGAACAGCAAATAAATGAATCCATTTATTTATACGTTTGAATTATAAAGCACGAAGAGACAGCAAAACTCTCATTTCAATTATTAAATTAAATGATAAAAGTAATATAATGAGAACCAGAGGCGTGGTGAATAGGTAGAGGAATAGAATTAGTGGATGTGACAGAAGTTCATTTCATCTTATAGAACTTATGGGTTCAATACAACATCATCTAGGGTAATTTAATTTGATCAAAGATTTCTCAATACTTGGCAGATCACCCTAAAACCTTACCGGAATCCACTGGTACAAGGATGTAAGTACATCCATACCAAAATTAGGTCAGAAGCGTACAATCTGAACTCTATTTCATGGTCAGTTCTCTCAGTACCATAAAACATTATTTTTAAATAGTAATTTATTTGGGTTAAACGTCTATTTCAAATACATGGTGATATCACGACGGGGTTTTACCCACTTTTCGCTGAGCAATCTACCCAGCTAATCAGATTAACCTCACCCATCCTGAGTGGGCCCGAAAAAAGCCATCAGAACGTGAATTGCCATGATGACCGTGGGTGTAACGAAATGAGAACAGTCACCAATCCAAGGGCTAGATGTTGCTAAACTTCAGTGATCGGATGAGAAGTGAACTAGTGGATTCAACGTGCTATCTTCGTTGGTTCAAGCAGTAGTAGTAATAGTAGTGCTTTATTTATAGTTAACCTGTCCATGGTAGCCCAAGTCAGGAGTCACATTACGTCTACAGCTTAGCGTAAAATAAAATTGTACATACATACATATTCCTTGATTTAAAATTTTCATATAATATGGGAATTTTGTAATAATTTACCCAATCTGGCAAGAATTTCCGCAACACAAATTTAATGCAGCCAAAAAAAAAATTATTTTAAAGAAAATATTTTCCGCTTGTACTGTTATTTTATATTTTAGGGAGAATACATTTTGGAGACAGATATTTGTGATATCATATGGAACTGAACTCGGATATCCTGGATGCAAAGATAGCAAAGGGCATTAAAATTTCATCACATGTAAGACGGAAATCATAATTTTCTCCATGTTAGTAAGAAAATACAAAACCTCATTTTGCGTCATCCACATCCAGTTTCGAGACGAACTGTGAGATATTTTCATAATTATGTTTCTGTGTAGTGTGAAACATCTCATTTTTAAAAGTGAACTGTACCTGAAACTGTAGCTGTTGTATATATACCTCCTTTCAGGAATTATATTCTGAAGGAATTTAATCAATTTAAGCGGAATGTAACAAGTGTGGTAAATTATATAATACCCATTTTCATTAGTGAACTTCTCCACTGACTGATGGCAGCGAGAATTATGATGGAAACTCAATTATGACATGTAGTGCATCTTCACAATATCCCCTCTCCCAGCCTTGCCTACCCCACCAGTTGAAGTCTGCAGCAATCAATGCACAAACACAATAGTACGGCTGTGTTGGGTGAATATAGTTGAATGAACAGTTAATGAAATTTGAATGGGAATTTTATACAAAAAAACTTTTTTTTTCACGTGATGATTTTTTTTCTTTCGCTCCAATAAACTTTTCCCGTTATTTACGTTACATAATTTCATGAAAAATAAAAACACTAGTTATTCTTGCCTGTGATGGGCTCGGGCTGTCTATTCTCAACAGTTTGTTGACACTGACATAATTAAATTGAGTTTGAAAAGATTGCTGACATGTTTTATTTTGGGTGAAAATTATGAACCTCAATCATAAAATAATTTAAAATTATTTTTGGTGATGCAGGTTACATAGGGATAGGTTGGTTCGAATTTCCACTCTATGCATTCCACCCAATACCACTTATAATGGCATCAAAACAACTGCTGGAATTTGGGTACTCCTTAGTCCTATTAAAAAGCTGATTTGGGAATCTGGTAAAACTGCTGAAACTTTTATTGTAACGGTAAAAACGGTTATAAGAAAGGCAAGACTTATTATTTATGATTAGAATTAATAAATTATAACGAGGACTGTCCATATCATGGTTTTGGAATTGGTAACTATAATGAACAATTTTCACCCATTGTCTCTTTATATTTGTCGATTTAGGGCGGAATTAATAGACGTTTATGTAATACCTCTGTGGCGCTAAGTCACGGATTGCATACTGTGTAAGATAGGGAAAACCGACACTTACCAACGACTTAAGTTATTGATGTTGTCTATTAATTCCGCCCTTAGATTTCAAAAAAGTCCTAATTATTATTTAAAGCCTTTTCAGGATATTCTTCATTCCAGTTTAGGTGAAAATGTAAGCCCAACTCATGAGGGGATAGGAAGTGGGGCTCTCCCGATTAGACTAGAAGGAGGAGGGGGGATCCCTGACAACTTGACAGACGAGTGAGACAAGCAGAAAATTAAATCAGATGTAAATGTTTTTCACTTCTTTCTCTTTCAGTCTCTCCTCTTCCCCCTCAAATCTCTCTCTCTCTCTCTCCCTCTGTCTCCCCCCCCCCTTGCTCTGAATGGGAGAGCGGGAGAAGTACGAAGTTTTGTATGAGTAAAGTTAGTCTCTGTGATTTTCACATGTTCATGATAAAAGCATTGTTTATTTTCATTTGAATCAATGGGCGGCTCTTTGTTCGATTTATTTTCACTGAGACGGTTGTTTATTCTTTATTTGAGGTTCTATTACTCATATAAATACCTCCGCATTTTATCCTTTAACATTACGCATTCGTTCTTTTGCTAGGGAGCCCTAACCATAACACTCCATAAACCGGAAAATTTGGACTACAGCCTCAACGGGACTGTACTGAATTGACAATCAAAGAAGACGAAGACGTCCATTACTATTGGGGTTTCGATTATATTATCAGCTCAGTGGTAAGGTACTCGCTTGCCATTCGGAAAGAACCAGGTTTGAACCACAGAGCTGACAAAAATGTTGATAAAAATTGGTTACAGTTGTTTGAAGGGATACCTTCCAGTACGCTAGTATTGACTCAGTGCCTGAATGGGAAGTATTGGGCCACTTCTCTCCTATCAGAAGGGGGGTATACTACGGGATGGGCAAGCTATAACACAGAGTACAAGCGCTTACATTAGCCTTTGTTTCATGGCTAAGACATAAGAAAGGCTGAGAAACTGTGACAGTGGAATTTATTTCAACCCCTGCCAAGTAGTGAAAAACATGACAGTTACTTTTCTTTCACCATTCCTTTTCCCAAAAATAGTTGGGATCGGCATTGTTCAACCACTTCCGTGTGGGTTGGGTTTGGCTGGTTCTGGGAGTCCTATAACTATAAACTTCCACATTTTACGGCTGTATGGCTTTCCTAACACCAAACCTTTTAGGGACGCCAATGATTTAAGTTATTGTCTTGTGGACTGACAAAGCTGGTGCCGTATATGTGTTAAACGTCCTTCATCGAGTATGTACTTATAGCTACATACATATTTCTCTACCCATGAAATTGGAATCTGTGCCTGACTATCTATCCCATTGCCTATTTAGAGCTCATCCCAAATTGTAAGAGATGTCGAAATTTCCTTGAGAGTCTCTCTTTCCATATTTTACTACTTCTGTCTCTTCAGTTTAATTCTGTGAATGACTCTTCAGTTCTATTGGTGTTGGTGTGTGACCGTGCGTGTATCTTACTCCAGTTGAGCACCGTTGCTAAGTACGGGCTAAGAGATAGTATCATAATAAAATAAAAAAGAGGACCCTACGAGTATTATAAACACGATGCAATTTAAATGTAGAATTTCAATTCCAATATACTTACGAGCCACAATATTCTCCATCATCAGAAAAAAACACAAAACACTCGGAGAAAAGAAGTCAAAAATTTGAGTGAAATTATTCACACTCGAGTAGAGAGGGATTTATTTGCTGATGAGAAGGGATGCAGCGTACGGATGTCAATCAGCACTTGACGTTTCTCAACCCCACATATTAGTGGCCATTTCGCAAGATAGTCCCTCGGGACGTCAATGTAAATGTCACCTATTCACATTTCCGTCTTCATTCAATTTCTTTTGTTAAGGGCTTTTGGTTTGGAAAAGGATTTTCTTTGTGCGTATGAAGATATTGCACTTTTTCAATTCAATAGAAGTTTTATTTTGTGAAAAGATCTTTAGTTCCGGGTATATTATGATCAAATTAAATTTCAACTTTTACACGTCATCAGAATGACCTTTTCTTTCTGTCAATCTCAGGCACAATTTGTAGGTAAATTAGGACTAAATTTTCTATTTTTTTTAAATAAAAATTCCCATTAAAAAAAAAAAAAAAAAAAAAAAAAAACTGAACAAATTTTTAAGGTGACCTTACTTGGACCACATAATAATATATATAAGGTTCGATTTTATTGCATTGATTGTATTTTGAGTTATTAGCAAACTTGTAATTTTGGTCAGTTCTTGTTGTAGCCCAGGCAAATTAGTGCTAAAATGGGGTCTAGCGTCAAAAAATTGCTCAATAGCTGGAAATCGTTTTAAACCCTTAAAGGGGTCCTGAATAATGGGTATATGAGTTTGCGACGGATTTTAGGTTGTGCTTCCGAGTTTAGGGCCTAAATAGTGCAAATTTTTTGCACTTTTTTTAGAATTGCGCTTATAACTCAAACTGTATTTATTCTACAGAAAATTTTAATCAGTTCTTATCTAAGGAACATAAAATTATGCGTCTAATGACGTTTGAATCATTAAAAAAGGTTAAGCCGTTCAGCCACAATCGCTCCTCAAAGATGGGTGGTTTTTTCAAACATAGCTCAAATTTTGAAAATTCTCAACTATTAACGCCTGTAAGTCAAAAAGGACAGCACCAATTGAAAAATTTAATAGAATCGAACATGTAGAAAATGTAATTTTAAGTAAAATACTGTTTGAAATTTGAAATTTGCTCACTCCAGTGCTGAGATATGATTTTTCGTCCCTGGCGCCAAATTTCCGCTAAGGCAGTGCAACGCAAGAAACTTCATCTGAACTCTAAAATTCTCATATTCTTACAACTTTCAAGCAAAACTGAACGTAATCTATTGAATTCAGTCGAATAGGTAATTTAAAATTTTAAGAAACTTGCACTGAATTTTACTAAGATCTTCACTGAACATGTTGTGATTTCAAGACAGCTGGCACACTATGGAGGATGTAACTTGTTTTATATGCGGGAACATTGGGCAAGAAGGAATATTAATAATAATATAATAATAAAAATGCATTTTCTTTGTGTTGTTATGTCACAGTTTTAATGGGTAGCGCAGAATCATAGAACTTTGCCAGTTTAATTTACAATATCTTGTATTATTTGTGTGCCTATGATTCAGCCACTGGTCGCTGCTTCATATCAAAGCAGCTACTCTTTTTTCCTCACGACTCACGAAGTATGAGTGAACCCCGAACATCCAAGTACAGAGCTACAGAGCAGAAAAAATTCCCATCCCGCTGGGAATTGAACCCAGGTCACCATGCGTGCAATGCCTAGCGCGCTAACTCACTCGGCTACAGTGACTACAACATGTTAAAGGCAAAGATAGAGGAATATTAAAGGAAAAGTCACTTCGAATGTTCATTGAGGACAGCAGGAGGAGAAATGATGTGCATCACACGTGGTTACAGACTCAAAGATTTGTTATACTTAACGAGAAGTGTCGCAAAGGTGTCTACACGAAGGAGTCAAACACTGTAAAGGCCGAAAAAGAAGCAAGAAACGGAAGCCGTGTGACAAGAGGCCGTGAGGAAATACCAAAATTCAACTTAAAGGAGCTCTGCTTTTACTGTGGAAAAGATATGGAGGTTCTGGGTACTAACGACTTCTTAGGAGTGAACCACTTTTCATGGCCATCAATGGTATCCATGTTTATATCGGCGTTGTCATATACGAATTGAGTTAATGAATTTTTAGTGATAATAAGGCCATGATACGTTCCATGCTATGGGGGGGTATTCAGTGCTTCACGCCCATCTATGGATCCTGATGCAGCTCAAGGTATATCTGGACGAGGGGAGTGAATTAATGTAGTAACTGGGGCTTTGAAGCCGAAAGAGCTAAGTTTCCCAGTTACTGGGGTTTAACGAAGAAAAGGCCGCTGGTTCAATAACGCTACTACGAAAGGTGTAGGTGTATTAAAGAGTATTAAATTTACCCGGAAAGATAAAAGGAAGAAATAAACTACTACTATGAAATGAGATTGGATGATCTTACCTTGAGTACTTGTACCAAGTACTTACGCCTTTAGAAGGGGATCAAAGGTGGTAGATCGAGGAAGGAGAGAAGACGTACCCTGACCACTGGTTGTTACAATCTGAACGAGGCATCGTCGTTCCCAATCTATCGTACCGAATCTCTGGCTTTCTTTGTAAGATCATATGATATGCCTATCATCTGATATCGAAGTGTTATCTCTAACAGTTAGGGGCGTAGAGATCGAGTGATGTGCGCGGGGTATGTTTGGAGTCAATTCAAACTGGAGTCACATGGCGTGAACAGGGAGAGTTCGCTCAAACTGGTCACTAGTGGGATTGATTTCACCTTCAGTATGGAGGTTCTAGGTACTAACGACTTCTTAGGAGTGAAGCACTGAATACCCCCCATAGCATGGAACGTATCATGGCCGTATCATCACTTTACAGTGTTTGACTCCTTCCTGTAGACACCTTTGCGACACTTCTCGTGAAGTATAACAGATCTTTGAGTCTGTAACCACGTGTGATGCACATCATTTCTCCTCCTGCTGTCCTCAATGAACATTCGAAGTGACTTTTCCTTTAATATTCCTCTATCTTTGCCTTTAACATGTTGTAGTCACTGTAGCCGAGTGAGTTAGAGCGCTAGGCATTGCACGCATGGTGACTTGGGTTCAATTCCCAGCGGGATGGGATTTTTTCTGCTCTGTAGCTCTGTACTTGGATGTTCGGGGTTCACTCATACTTCGCGAGTCGTGAGGAAAAAAGAGTAGCTGCTTTGATATGAAGCAGCGACCAGTGGCTGAATCATAGGCACACAAATAATACAAGATATTGTAAATTAAACTGGCAAAGTTCTATGATTCTGCGCTACCCACTAAAACTGTGACATAACAACACAAAGACATTTTAGATAATTCAAAATTTTAAATTACCTATTCGACTGAATTCCATAGATTACGTTCAGTTTTGCTTGAAAAGTTGTAAGAATATGAGAATTTTAGAGTTCAGATGAAGTTTCTTGCGTTGCACTGCCTTAGCGGAAATTTGGCGCTAGGGACGAAAAATCATATCTCAGCACTGGAGTGAGAAAATTTCAAATTTCAAACAGTATTTTACTTAAAATTACATTTTCTACAAGTTCAATTCTATTAAAATTTTCAATTGGTGCAGTCCTTTTTGACTTACAGGCGTTAAAAGTTGAGAATTTTCAAAATTTGAGCTATGTTTGAAAAAACCACCCATCTTTGAGGAGCGATTGTGGCTGAACGGCTTAACCTTTTTTAATGATTCAAACGTCATTAGACGCATAATTTTATGTTCCTTAGATAAAAACTGACTAAAATTTTCTGCAGAATAAATACATTTTGAGTTATAAGCGCAATTTTAAAAAAAGTGCAAAAAATTTGCACTATTTAGGCCCTAAACTCGGAAGCACAACCTAAAATCCGTCGCAAACTCATATACCCATTATTCAGGACCCCTTTAAGGGTTTAAAACGATTTCCAGCTATTGAGCAATTTTTTGACGCTAGAGCACTAATTTGCCTGGGCTATTGTCAAAAACCATGAGATTTTATCGTTTGTATTTTTATGTAGAACTAGCTAGAACCCTTTTGCGATTCGTTGCAAGAAAATTGTGAAAAATCTGATATAAAATTGCTGGATGCTATTTTCCTCTGTAGGTCGGAAATTCTCGATTTTTTTTCCTATTTGAAGTATAAAAAAAAAAACTTTCCTTTTCATATCTAGATGGAAAAAAATCTTTCTACACAATTTTAGTTTTATACTAGGTTTTACGATTTCAGAGACACAGCGATCAGTGCATCAATTAATGAGTCTGTTTTATGACAATATCATTGATTAATCATTTTAACTCGAGAAGTTATGTGAAAAACAAATTTTTTCTCAAGACGATATTGTCATTGTTTGTTCTGTATCTTTCTGAAGGTTTAGATATCTCCTACAGGTCTTATAACACTGACTGGTTCGAAACGAACAGAAATTGTCTCATTTCAAACTTGACGTTAAAAAACTTTTCTTTCGCTTTTGCAACAATAATACTGCAAAAAAGACAAGAAAAACAAAACAAATAAGTTGAATTCTGGTACAATTCTAAATGGGTGTACGAAACTTTGCTGCTCAACAATACTGAATTAAAACTTATAATGAGGAGCTATACCCTACTTCCTACTTCCAGGTAATAAGCGTGTATCTCTTTCTTGTTCTTAATAATTATAAGCAGTGTGATTATTCATGAAACGCTATATTGGAATATAATATACGAGGTCTGTCCGGAAAGTTCGTATAAAAGTGTTCTGGGAAGGCTGGAAGGCTAAGTGGGGAGGCCAGGTGGGCTGCGTCCCCTTCTATAACATCCAAACAATGCTCAGTGTGCGCCCGACCGCCGTACGAAAAGAACTGTTTCGTCCCGGTACCTGTGAAGTGACCCCTCTCTCTACCACTCGTCGGCATGGAGCTCTCAGTCATTCAAGAACAGCGCGTCATCATCAAATTTCTCGCGAAACTCGGCAAGAATGGCCGCGAAATTTTTAATGATCTCAACCAAGTTTATGGAGATGATGTTTTCAAGGAACCAACAGTCCACAAGTGGTTAAAAAGATTTCGTGAGGGCCGAGAAAGTCTCGAAGATGACCCTCGGTCAGGACGTCCTTCCACTTCCAGCACTTCTAACAATGTGGAAAGAATTCGATCTTGTGTCCTGCAGGACCGTCGTTTAACCGTCAGACAGGTGTCTGAAGAGCTTTCTTTCAGCAAAACAACTATTTGGCGCGAGAGGGGCAGTGGATCCTCCACCATGACAATGCCCCCGCTCACACCCCCTCGTTGTGCATGAGTTTCTGGCTGACAATTCGATCATAGCGACTGAACACCCCCCCTTATTCACCGGATTTGGCACCTTGTGACTGCTTTTTATTCCCAAAAACAAAATCGGTGCTTCAGGGGCGGCATTTGGGGGACGTTGAGGCCATTAAAACAGCAACGACGAGTCAGCTGAGAAGCCTTCAAACTGAGGACTTTTAAGGAGCCTTCAAACAGTGGAAATGGCTATGGCAGAAGTGCATTGTGTCCCAGCGAGAGTATTTTGAAGGAGACAAAATTGAATTACCCGATTAATTGTAGAATAAAAATTTTATCTCATTTTTATACGAACTTTCCGGACAGACCTCGTATATATTGTTATTTCATGTAGTGGGTGAATGATAAACACTATTACATTAGCTGACCACTTGGCCCCGAGGTAATGAATATCGGTCCCGGGGCTTTAAGCTAAACTAAAAAAAATAGGGTTCAAATCCCGTTCGCGGGCTCTAATAAAATCTCGTCTGTGTTTGAAAATGCAATTTTTTCGATAGAAAAAAAATCCCATAAAACGAAATAATTTCCTTACCAATTCTACTTATTAATTTTTACCTGATGCAATCTCAGAAACAACAACTATCACCTATCAACACCATACAAAATGATATGTCTTTCTTAGTCTTATTATAAATAAACTTATTATAGTTGTTATTAATTTGTAAAGTTACTAAAATAACTTCCTTATAAATGAAAGTTCAACTTCCTCTTAATTTTAATGACAGTTATCCCGCACTTGTTATAAAATCAGGACTTGTATAGATGAAACAGTATCTCTAATAATCTCTAACTATATATCTGTGTATATTTGTACAACTTATTTTCAAGATTTAATATTCTATTGAACTGAAAATTTAATTTTCCTTATACTTAGTATAACGAAAAATTTCAGCTTTCATTCATGGCTTCAACCATCAAAGCGCAGTTTAACATTTCCTTGTACAAATAACCCACATTCCCTCCCACATCCATCATTTCGATTATTTAACCCTTTTCCAAGATCTCAAGCTCAGATATTCCACCTCGTTAGCTCTATGAAATGTTCAATCAGCGGAGGAGGAGAAAGCTGATGAGATAAGAAGTCAAGCTGTTGTGCTGTCCTAGGAACTAGGGGGCACATAGGACAGTCGGTAATTACATAGGAGGAGTAGTGGGTGTCATTCAGGCCAGCATGTCCATCTGACCACTTCCCCCTCCCTATTAGAGTAGATTTCGTACTGAACTTATCAATTTTGAAGTACATATAAATATTGTGCTTTATTAAACTCTTGGCGAAGTGGTTTGGCACTGACGGGCCTTAAAAAGTCAGTCTAAATAATGTTACTTTTTAAACATATTTACACTGAGGTAAGAATTGTACTTTTCGGACAGTGATAAAACTTCATAAGATAAAAAATGGACATAAAACTTCCTAGAATCCAGGGTAGCACAATAAAACTTGTTTTAAGAGGAGTTCACCATAGTTGAACTTTTGTTAAATAATAATAATAATTTGCGTTAACGTCGCTTTCAACTGCGTGGTCATATCACGACGGGGGTTTGGTTTGGCCGTTACGACAACAATAGAACATATTTTGGCACACACATTTCTGTATTATGATTATAGATGAGATCTTAGAAGACGTTTCTCTGAATATGACTTTTCATAATTATGACAAAAGAGTCATCAAAGCGTCTTCTTGGAGTGAGGATTAACAAATCTTTTATTCGGTACTATGTAAATGTAGTTATTAGGCTAATTTAAAAATAACAGATACCTTAGAGCACAGAAAAATAATAATAACAGCTTTTCCATTTTCAATACTTCTAAACTGATCGGATTCTCCAAGCGTACTTGGATTTGACCTATAAACGATTAGGTAAACATTATTAGAACTCAGACTGAATTATCTGAAATCCAATTATTTCTGGAATTAAATTGCTTCTAAATTATTCAATGTGTCATTTTCTTGACTTCAAAATAGCGTTTTTGAATCCAATAAATTCTCACAAAAATCAAAATAGGTAGGTAATCATAATTATATTAGTGAAAGAAAATCAGGTCGTTTATTATTACCAATTGTGTTTATTAACTTAACATTTTTTTAAAACAATAATTTATTGGTTCCTAACTTCTGCATAGTATTAAATAATAACGAACTTGGACTTGATTCTTCCAGCTATATTGTTAATCAATAGTGCCATTCTTATGTGGTCAAATTCTCAAATAGATAGGGGAACTCCAATGCATTGGGTGCGATCCACACCAAAGGATGTCCATGCTTCCTGGATAACTATAGTATCGATGACTTATATTTTACATTAGCAAATGTAGGTTGATTTGGGATGATTCGACTACTATATCTTCATGTTGGTACTGAAGAGCTTTGGTTCGCCAGTGCAATCTAGAGACAAGCAACGGTTGCATGTCTTGATAAGGGGCTAGGGTGCATTTCGTCTTCCGTATATAACCCCCCCCCCCCCCCCCCCCCCCCCCCCCCCCCTACACTACCTTTCCTGCAGAGACACGTGCTTAGGCTCAGTGATATCTGCCCCCGGGTTCAACGCTATCTATTTCTTTTTTCAATTTCCTACAAAAGAGCTGACTGTTGTCCAATTAGTTGTGTGGTGTGGTTAAAGTGACAAGACCAAGTTATTTGCTGCATATAATTAAGCCGACATAAGCTATACCTCGGTGCCTTATTGTCTTGCATTGTCAAGATAATATCTGGTTTATAAAATTATAAGTCTAATAACGACTATAAATATTGGATATGTTGTGTAATAAAGACGAACTTTAAAGTATGGACTGAAATGGGAAATGAAGAGAGAACATTAACAAACACAGAGTAAAACCCACACAGGTTTGTTGAACTCTAAGCTGAGTTTAGGAAATCCGGAGATTTTATTTTGTCGTAAAAAAAAAAAAATAATAACTTAACTTATCAATTAACGAAATTTAAAATTCAACATTACTTCAAAAGCTATGCTTGGAGAAGCTGAATTTGTGTATTCGAATTCTTATTATTATTTAGATGTTTTTACAGATCATTTTTACCTCGAAAGAGCGAGAAAAACTCGGGGACCGTGTTTGTCCGCTAATATAGGAGGTTTCACTCTACCAGGTTACCAGGTACCAAATGCTTTTTAAAATAGACAAATTCTTTATTTCATATGATTTATTCTTCGGATTTAGTTCTAATATGGAATGGTAATTATGAAACTTACAAAAGGAAATAATTCACCAATTCCTATTATTTTGATTTTCACAAGAGGTACGTATAAATAGACTGCGTATTACTGTGGTACGTCAGATGATATTACATGAAAATTTAATAATATCCTATTCGGAACTGTAAACTTAGAGTTATTATTAAACTCGCCCTGCTCTATTATTTAGTGGATGTGCTCTTGCTCCCCCCTCACCCTTTGCACAGGGAAGCATGGCATTTGGACTTAAGATTCATTCTTATCCTAAAGTCAACATTTAAATCTGACTTTTTTCTAATCTTCTAATATTTGCAGGTGAATTTATTTTACAAGTTGACACAAAATCACGGTATGTTAATAATAATAATAACACTCTTTAGTGGAAGGTAACTACCAGGCGAGGTTAATACTCAAAGCGTTTTCTACCACCAAATCCTCTGAGTATTATTAATATGTGGTCACAAACTCAAATTAACGAGGAAAAATTCAAAAAATTACCAGTCCAGCGCGTTAACCACTTGACTATCAGTGCACTTGATGTCTTTTTTTTTTTTTTTTTTTTTTTTTAAGTGGGGTTTAACGTCGCTTTCAACTGCCATGGTCATATCACGACGGGGGTTCTACCCTCCATTCGCAGGACACTCACAAACCTGCTACTCACATTGACCTCACCCAGCCTGAGTGGGGCCGGGAAAAGCCAGCGTCACGAGAATTAGAATTTGAATGGTCACCCATCCAAGTCTTAACCTCGCTGGATGTCGCTTAACTTCGGTGTTCTGAAGGGAACCGGTGTATTCAACATGCCATCGACGCTGGCTTTTACTTGATGTCTATGAAGTACCAACAGGACTAGTTCTATGAAATTCATCGAACCATTTGCACCACAAAATATTTATCTTATGTATTCAAAAGCTCAATGCTCTTCTCTTTTCAATATCAGAACAGAATTTAACTATTAAACCATCCAAAATTTCCTTAAAGAATGAAACTCCCTGTTCGAATCCCTCTGAAAATATTGTAAACTTCTCAAGAGAAAAATGTTGTTTAAGATAACAAGAAGAGGGAGAGAAACTCTTCCCTCTGTGTTGATACATTTGAATCAATTATTTGTGAAATGGAATAGAAGAGATCAAGAGAGGAATGGAATTATTAAAAATTCTTGTGCTAATTCGAGAATGCACGAAATTTCTCGTGTAATCGTACATCTACAGCACGTGCGTGACTAAACTCCCCCCTCCCCTCTCTGCTTGCTCATTCCCTCTTTTATGCTCCTGTTTCCCCCTCTCTCCCCCACCCCCTCAATTGCATTTGTTGCAGAAGAATCCGTCAAAGCGTCAAATAGAATCCTAATAAAGCTTGCGAATGTGACGAAAGATGAGAAAGTCACTTTTTACTTGACTGAAGGCCTTCTGAACGTTATTATTTCAAAGAGTCCATTTTGGTGAATTTTTTTGTGATTCAAACTTATTAAACTAATATAATTTTTTTTTTTGAGTTAATAGAAGGAGATGTCTCTCTCTCTTTCCCTCTCTCTCTCTCTTTCTCTCTTTCAATAAATCTCTCTTTCTTTCTCTCTCTCTTTCTCTATCCTAGTACCTATCTAGTATCCCCCTCCCATCATTCGAAAACTTCAATCCGACCCAGGACAGGCTAACTTTTTCCCTTGCCGCTCCTTTCAGTTTTTAACTCATAACTGCCATTGTGTGTAGGAGCCCTCATAAAAATAGAAAGTAGGAAAGTCCACAGTAAAAATAAAATCCTGGTTAGGTACAAATGAGGAGGAAGGGGAGCGAAGGGGCAGGGGCTGTTGTAATTATCCGCCTTTGGAAACAGATCCGACCAGTAGATAAAGCTAATGTGTTTATGATAATGGGTGCAACGGCCTCTTCGGTGCTCGGCCAGGGGCCGAAATATAAAACAGAATTAAATTTATGATAAGCCAGACATTCTTTGCATTCGGAGTTTCAACCAATCACAGCGCACTGTAGACCAACTTGAGGGACTGGCAGGCCTTTTTATCTTTTTTATGATTCGCTCCTCGGCTATGAAATGAAAGGCGCATGAAACAAGAAAGTATAGCTATCTTTGTAAAACAGTGTGGGCTATTCGAAACATAATTAATATATGTTCTTTACCCTACATTCCAAGAAAACTGAAGTAGTAAATAACCATTTAAATGTCACCTAATGTCTGAAGTGGGCGAGAATAACAAAACCATAAAAGTTCTATTTTGATTAGTGACCCACCAACTTTTTACGAAATCTGATGTAGGTAACTCAAGGATCCATTGACCTAGTCTGCTTTTTTGTAACTTGACATAGTATGTTTTACCTTCCTATAAATACGTTTGTTAGATCGCATCAGTGAGAATTTATTATTGAAAACTTACTATATTCAAACCAATATGTATGGTGGATGCTTTCTACTGGCTCTTCAGTAATGACTGATTCAATCATAATCCCTTTTATTTTAGCTTGCAGATTTGTCTACATAAATGAAAAAATAAATAATAATAATTTGTATGGTACAATAGTTGCACTTCAGTTATTAATTTGAAATATCAAGGATTAAGAGAGGTTATTTCCTTTTTTTATTTACAAGTAGGTATTATTATTCATTCAGGAATGAATTTTGTATAAAAATACCATTTTCATTTTTCAATCCTCCATTTCCCCTTTTAGTCTTCGTCTATTACGA
>JAMCCL010000045.1:0-55000 GCA_024516035.1 Bactericera cockerelli
ATACTAAATGAGCGACACTATAAATAGTCCGGTTTATGTCGTAGCTGGTAGCACCCCCAAAACATTTCCCCACAGGCCGCGCCTGTAAGTATAATAATAGTTGCTCCATTTAAGTCTACCCACTTTAAGTTCAAAATTATCACCTTTAAGTCTACCTACTTTAATTTCAAAACTATCATCAGCTCATTACGTATGACGATACTTGGTACCAGTTTCTTCATGTCAAGACATAGGAAGACATAATTAGTTGTTATTTATAGCCACGACAAAGTAATTACGAACTGTACTTTTCCTAGGAAATGCAATTTTCCTGTTCCTTGTTAAGGAAAATTTCTCTTCCTCATGAACTTTAGCTAGTTTCTAATTTATGAACTTTCGTGCTCATTAATGGATGCATTTCTCTCGTGTCTAATTACTGAAGTTCCTTGTTGTCCATTATGTAGATGATTTTCTCTATTGTAAGAACTTTATCTAGTAACGTTCCTGTTTTCTAAACTCGGATGACATTTAAACGTAAAAATCTTCCGTCACCCCCTAGATACTTCTCAAGTAGGTATAGTTCTTTTAAAAGTTATGGTTCAGACAACCATATTTTTTAATGTATTTTCTCATTACTACAGCATGGTACCGCACGAATAGTACATACCTACCAAACTCTTCTTCCACCCAACTATTACTGTGTACATATGTCTTTTATATCTAATAAAGTATTTAATAATAATAATAATCGCATAACCTCTAAAGACCCAAGCACTTTTTGTGTTTTGTAAGCTTAAAGACCCAGTGTCCAAAATTTTGGACAAATATTTTGAAGGCCTAAAAGCCTAGAGCTGCTGTGTTGTTTGTATGCCTAAACGCCCAAGTCCAAAATTTTTGACATACCTATAGAGTTGCGATAATGCTCTCCTAGGGCGTGGTAGGATCACTCTTTTGGAACAAAAAATATTTTTCAGTGTGTGAAACTGTTGTTCTTGAATATCAGCGGGAATTTTTAAAAATTTCAATAATATTTTTTTCTGACTAATCTAATAACAAGTCAAAATTCAGAGATGAGTACGTACATTGCTGGTAAAAAAAAATTATTTACCTATAGATACATAAATCAAACACCTCGGCCGAGGTGTGAAGAACGCCTATACAAAGAAAGAGACAGCCCGGCAGAGTGTAAGGTTACGGAAAACATAGTTCCCATGCATTTCATGTACTTTCAGCCAGCGAAAAGTGCAACATGAATTTCAAAAATTGCGATTTTTATTGCAGAAATGGTCTCTACGTTGAAAAATAAATTGATTTGACTTTTTGTTTGACTTCCTAGGTCAACGGGAACCCTATTTTCGAGACCCCCCAACAATCGTGAAAGACATGAAAAGATTCATAATTTTTTTTTTTTTTTTTTCCGTTTTTTTTTTTTCATACGGATCCTTTGAGACCTGACTTCGTGTCCTTAACTTGGCACTGAAGATTAAGATAGGTGCCTAAAGTGATCAAGATATAATGGAGATGAGCCCGGACCAAAAAAAAATTCTAAATTATAAGCGGGCGGCCCATTTGGGCGGCCTCGGGTTTTGGGAGCCCAAATCGGGGATTGAAGGATAATACTAATCTTAAGTGGTATCAAATGAAAGATCTTGATGAGCAGATACCAAATTTATTGATTTTATTCCTTCATTCGGTCCACTGGGTGGCACCTGGTGGCCTTTTCATTTTCTTTGGCGGGTAGGTACCTTCGAATCCTTAGCTTAGTGGTCAGATCTTGGCCAGTATGTATTTTTCGAGATGACCTCGCTCTCTCACTGCAAAATTTTCATGTTTAAGTTTCCAAGTATTAATTTAGTTAGGCAGGTCGTACACTGAGGAAACGCGTTTCACGAAACGCGTTTCGTCCAACAGATTTCACAAAACGCATTTCACTAGACCGCGCACATTGGTGAAACTTTTTTAGTTCAGTTTCGTTCGTCATGTCATCCGATGAAGATGATATTTTTGTTCTGTGGTGGTGGCTGCGTAATAAAAAGAAAAAGCAGCGTAAATATTGGGTTCACCCTCTAATCAAGGATCGTAATCATACTTGTTACACTTTGGCTAAAGAACTGGCATCCGACCCGGTCAAATTTCAAAATTTCCACAGAATGTCAAAGCCCCTCTTTGATCGTTTGTTGGAGATGGTTACTCCCATGATAAGCAAGAAAGACACGAACTGTAGGCTGTCCCTATGTGCTGAAGAAAAACTCATAATAACTTTGAGGTAAGAGATTTTTTTATTTACTATTAATAATGTTAAATAACGTTATATTTATAATGTTGGTAGAAATTATCGGAATCTTCGTCCAGTGACCGGTGAGGGGGGTGGGGCTCCGTAGAAAACGGACGCTGATATTCATAAGATGACGAAGAGTCACCCAACCATGAGTTCGAGATCGGACTTGGACTAGGAGTTGATACCACTAAAGTTCTGTCCACTAAATTAACCACTTCATTCCGGAATTTCCGGAATTGGGTAGGGGTCATTTCCTGGAGATCTGGGAGTAGGCTTAGTAAAAATTGTCTTCTAGGATCATCTGCAGAAGAGGTCATCGACTTCAATTTGATATAATCTAAGACCACATCATCAGCGTTCGTAGGAGTAAGCTTCTTTTTCTTTTTTATTTGTGGCGGTCCCATTGGGACACTATCAATTACGTTTTCTAACGAATCCAAGGGATCTTGATTTACACTCGATCCAGATAATCCTTGATCGTCAGGATCGTCATTTCCCTGAATTTCGACTTCATCCTCTTCTGTGTGATTGGGAGGGGAAGGAAGGTTACTTGATAAATCATGTCCCTTGATATTGACATAAGGTTTTAGAAACATCATGTTTGACAATAGAGGCCATACTTTCTTTTTAGCCTTTGAACCGGAAGCTGGTTGTTTCATATTCCGCGTAAAGACAATTCTCAGGTTTCTCCAACTTTCTTTGCATTCACTCACTGAAACAAAAATTTAAAAAATTGATTATTACCAATTATTGTTCTAGGTACTTGGCCACTGGCACTTCTTTCAAATCTTTGGGACATTATTTCAAGCGAGGAGATCGAACTATTGGTTTAGCTGTTGCTGAGACAACCGAAGCCATATGGATTTGTTTACAACCGCAATACATGCCAGTTCCAGACGAAACCATGTGGAAGCATCATGCGCAACAATACCAACAATTATGGAGTCTGCCAAACTGTGTCGGTTCCATAGACGGCAAACATGTCAGGATTAAGAAAATAAAAAATACAGGCTCACAAAATTATAACTATAAAGGTTATCACTCGGTTCAACTTCTGGCGTGTGCCGATGCAGACGGTTGTTTTACCACTATTGATGTGGGAGATCTCGGAAGAAATAGTGATGGGGGCGTTTTCCGAACATCGCGTTTGGGTAGCTGGTTACAACAAGGAGGTCTTAATTTACCTCCACCAGAACCACTACCACTAGATGAAAACAACGTTCCTTTCCCCTTTTACTTTTGTGGTGATGAGGCTTTCCCTCTACTACCGTACCTAATGCGACCCTACCCCAGAGCTACATTGACAGATGAAACAAAAATTTTCAACTATAGGTTGACTTTGGGTCGTAAGACAGTTGAATGCGGATTTGGAATGCTCACGTCAAAGTTTCGCGTTTTCGAGACACCCATTTGTGTGTCGGAAAAAACTGTGAAGTCTATTATAAAGAGTGCGTGCGTATTACACAATTATATTCGTAAAACTGAAGGTAAATCTTACAAACCGAGAAATATGAATTTCTTCAATCATACTAGCGAACTTGAAAATTGTCACTCATTGACTGACCAGAGCACCAACTTTCGGACAGGAAAGCCGATCAGAACATACCTTACAAAATATTTCTTGCTACCTGGTGTATCAATTCCTTCACAATGGCAGATTAATGAATAAAGAGATTAGGTATGTATGAATGTAGGTATACTTCATAATAATTATAATATTGGCCACCTACATGAAAATTAAATAAATAAGAAACTTTTGAAAAATACTAACCTGTGCTGTTTACTTCTTTCGCCACCATCTCCCATTTCCTTTGGACAATCTCCCTCTTGGAATATTCTTTCAGCTTATAATTATAGAGGCAGGGATATTTTTCCACAGCCTCTACCAGCTTCACTTGAAATTCCATGTTTTAGTGTGTAGAAAAAAAACAATAAAATATTAAGCTCAACGGTCTATTAAATACTCATAAATTACCTTTCACCGAGAGATCACACGAAACACGAAACTGAATGACACAAAACCAAATATTTCGATTTCAACGAAACGCGTTTCATGCAAGTCTAGAAACTGTAGTTTCTTGCAACTCAGTGTACGCGCCTCTGTGTATTTCAATCTATCGGTTTCGTGAAATCCAAATTTCACGTTTCAAGAAATGCGTTTCGTGAAATGCGTTTCTTCAGTGTACGACCCGCCTTAGTTGTTCATTTTCCGTCCGTTTCATTAGAAGACAGCTTTGTCTATTGGTAACAAGCTCGACCTACCACCCAGTCAGCATGGGTTCGAATCCTGGCGGGTACGAAATTTTTTAGCTCTATATTTTCAATTTGGGCTTAACGTTGTTTTGTTTTTCCGATCTTTATATTTGATCTTCATGACGACCTCATTACCCTCGCAAGGAAAATTTTAGTAGTTGCAGATTTTGGACAATCATGTTTGGATGGAGATAAAATATGATGAATTAGCTCTCATAATGTCGATGCTACTCACTAAAAGTTGTGACAAAGTAGTGACTTTGGCCAAGTGGGTAGCATACTAGGCCTGCACGCACGATGACTTGGGTTCGATCCCCTTCGGAGAAGTTATTTTTTCTGTCCATTATGTCCAGGGTACACTCATACCTCGTGAGGTATTGATAAGGGACGTCACCACCGAGTTCTCTCCCGCTCATGGTTTTATCAACACCGAATTGTCTCCCGTCGCGTCGCTTGCATTTTTACCTGAGTTTAAATCTACATATTTTAGGCGTAGCATAAACATTATAATCGAAACACCTAGAAATCATTTATATAGACCTGAGGCATGGCCTTCTATGTATTTTTCCTAACCCTATGATAAACCCAAGGCATGGCCTTCTATATATTTACCTAACCCTTCTATAAACCCGAGGCATTGCCTTCTATGTATTATCCTTAACACTTCTATATTCCTAAGGCATGGCCTTCTATGTATACCTAACTCTACCTAACTGTACCTAACTCTACTATACACTGAAGCATTGCCTTTCATTAGTTAGCTTTTTACCTAACTCTACTATACACTGAAGGCATTGCCTTTCATTAGTTAGATTTTTAAAAATTTGCCTTTAAAAGTCCGATTCTTATATAAAAATGATAATTTTATAGTTTTCATTTTCTTAAATACCTAATTTAAAAAAGCATGGTGTTATTTCCGGGAGAGATACTCGTGGTGACCCCTGGAACAAGCCGGAGATAATTCGGGTAAGAAAAGGTCAACGGGAGAGAACTCATTACCTCACCTTGATAAGGTGATTACAAATTAATTTCTTTGGCATTTGTAAATCCAGGTGTTTTAGTGTCCCTCATAGGAGGCTCCGAGGTCTATTTAGCATTGAAAGATAAACCTAATCATGTGGAGTATAGAATCAAAAAGTCTTGCATTGCAAATTTTGTATATTACTTACTCACTTTGGGGACTCAGGGGGCCAAATCTGTGATCCAAATACATATTGACCTTAGAAAAATTAAATACCTACTGCTAAAACTATATCTAAAAAAAAGACAACTTGGAACATTCACATTTTCCCAGCTTATTTACTTTTGTTATTCATAATCTTTCATGAACCTATATTTTCGTACAAAAAGAACTGATATCCCCCCAAAAACACCACTTCGTGGTTAAAAAAAAGAAGAACGCCTCTCTCAAAAGAATGATTATAATTAGCTAAAAATAAATGATATCAAATTGAGAACACCTTACCCCTTTTATTTCTATATCTCTGCACTCCTCTCTGAATTTATTCTTCTTATGTTTATCTTTCTTTAGGCTTTCTAGGGGTCATCCCAAACTTGATATCTCTTTAAATTTACTTGTTGCACGGCAATAAAAAATGGCGGTCGCGGTGTAATTTTCTCGATTCAAATCAAATAAGTTCAGAAAAATCATACTCCGACCGCCATTTTTTATTGCCGTGCAACAAGTAAATTTAAAGAGATATCAAGTTTGGGATGACCCCTAGAAAGCCTAAAGAAAGATAAACATAAGAAGAATAAATTCAGAGAGGAGTGCAGAGATATAGAAATAAAAGGGGTAAGGTGTTCTCAATTTGATATCATTTATTTTTAGCTAATTATAATCATTCTTTTGAGAGAGGCGTTCTTCTTTTTTTAACCACGAAGTGGTGTTTTTGGGGGGATATTATGTTCACTAAAGATATTAACATAGAATATTGACTTCCTACATGACTAACATGAACTTTTGGCAGAAGTTTTCAAGTCTAAAATAAAGTGATTTTTTATTTAAGGTTATCACGCGAAGGGCATTCCAGTCTTCGGAATTGGAAAGCAAAATGTCGTCAGCACGAAATCACAAATCACAGTAATAACAAATGTGAACTTTTTGTATTGCATTTGTGGCCAATAAATGATGTCTATAGATTGCATCTTCTTTTCAAATTCATAGGGTTTTTTTGAGAGTTGATGATTTTTTTACTTCCAAAAATTTCTAATATTAGAAATCGGAAGTCTTGTGCTCGTTTTCTTACATTATAATTATGATCATGCTGGTGTTCAATATTGCGCAGTCTATATTTCATTAAAGTGCCTAATCATAAGACTGAGATTATATAGGTATTTAACCTAGGTACCTGCCAGTCCTACTATCATATTACTGCTGAAAATTCATAACAGTAAAACCACCTATGACATAAAATGAATCACCAAAAATAACGGAGCACCCAACACTTGACTGCAAAATTAATAAGGCTGCCTTGCATAATAATGATGATTTTAATAGTAAACTATTAGAAGGTGCATGAACTCGCCATAACTTCATCATATTTTATCAAACAAATTAATTGCAATTTATGTTATCAGCATGAGGAAAAACGTTGCCAAGTAATTTATGAATAGTCTCAACACATTCGTGGAAAAGTAGGTATACCACAATAATATTATTACTTTTAAACAAACAAGTAGTCACTGTGGCAGAGCGAGTTAGCGCGCTAGGCATTGCACACATGGTGACCTGGGTTCGATTCCCAGCGGGGGAGGATTTTTTCTGCTCTGTACTTGGATGTTCGGGGTCCACTCATACCTCGTGAGAAAAAATGAGTAGCTGCTTTAATGTGAAGCAGCGACCAGTGGCAGAATCTTATTAGGCAAAAAAATAATACAAGATATTGTAAATTAAAGTGGTAAAGTCCTATGATTCTGCGCTACCCACTAAAATTGTGACATAATAACACAAAGAAAAAGCATTATTATTATTATATTATTATTACTTTTAAAACAAACACCTCATTTATGAAGGGTGTATACAATATTGACTTAAGTAAAAAAATTAGAATAATTCATTGCCTTAATAATACTAGACATAATTATGTACGTACACTGTTAGTCAAGTGGTTAACGCGTTAGTCAGGTCATCCAGTTAGCGTAGGGATCCGTTGGTTCGAATCCCACCCAGTGCATGATTTTTTCCTCATTAATTTGAATTTGTGACCACATAATAATCTGACCTCGCCTGGTGGTTTACCATCCATTAATGAGTGTTATTGTTATTAATTTTATGACATAATCTTGATATGTTTGTTACAGTGATTTTTTCCTTTGACCCACATTATTCCAATAAATACCATACTTACCTATACATCTGAATAAAGGGATCTGACAAAGATCATATAGCGGACAATGTAATTCATGTTTTGATGGGACTCGTTGTTAGACTGTAAGACTGTATTTGGTGTATATGTTGAGCAGGGGTTCCCAAACTCTGGTCCGCGGACCATTGGTGGTCCGCGAGGTGGTCCGCGAGGTGGTCCCTAAAGAAAGAATAAACAAAACAAATGTCCTTACAAAAAAAAAAAAAATCCTCTAACTTTTGTTGAAAGTATCTACTGCTAGTGTTCCGTGGAAAATTATGAAATTCAAAAGTGGTCCGTGGCTTGAGGAAGTTTGGGAACCCCTGATGTAGAGTATACGAGATGGGACCAGATTCCTAGGAACAATGATTTTCTTTTAATTGTGATTTTCTCGAAACATCATTACAATTAATGTACTGTGCAGTAGTAGAGATAAGTGTTAAAAAGCAATATGAAGAGGGTACTGTGAAATTTCTTGTTTCTTAAAATTTATCCTTTGCTTTTGTCGCTTTTTCTGCCATTTTCTAAGAATCACCCTTAGGTATACCTATAAATTCCATTTTTTGTGGTGAGTCTGAATATTAGTAGGTATATTTTTTCTTATTTAAAAACATATAAAACATAATTATATACCTACATTGTTTGTGGGTGAAACCATGTGTTAAACTGAATCGATAACAATAAAACTTGTGCTACATTTTTTAAGAAGAAGAAGAAGAAGAAGAAGAAGAAGAAGAAGAAGAAAAAAATGAAGAAAAAAAAAGAATCAAATAGAAATGTATCTCAAAATTTCTATTTCGTGTTTCTCATGCGACTGGGGTGCAGGGGTAGTGAAGAATGTATCATTGAAAATTTATTGGCACAAGAACAGACAGATGTGTGCGAAAAAAAAAAATCATGTTTTTTTGGCGCAATTTGACTAGCTGAACGTCATTTCTTTTTCGTCTGTAGGTAAAACAACAGTTGCGAATTTTGATCTCATGTAACTCACGAAAAAATTATAATATAAATACAATAAATTCAAAATACATAGTTACCTGTGAAAATGAGACTGACATGGTAAAAGTGGAATTTATTTCCTATTCAGGTTGTGTCATGTATTGTGTTGTAGTTGGGCCAACTTTTTTCAAATAACGTTGATTTTTATTTTTGAATTTTCATATCCGGTAACTATTGGCAAAAAAGAGAGTATTTTTTTATGATGAAAACATGATAGTCATGAATAATAAAACCCACTTCTCCCCCCTCCACAATATAATAAAACCTACTTCTTTCAACTCCGTATAATAAAACCTACTTCTCTCCCCTCCACAGTATAATAAGACCTACTTCTCTCCCCTCCACTGTATAATAAAACCTAATGCTCTCAACTCCGTATAATTAAAAAACTTCTCTCCCCTCCACGGTATAATAAAAACTACTTTTCTCCCCTCCACAGTATAATAAAACCTACTTGTCCCACCTCCACAGCATAATAAAACCTTCTTGTCCCACCTCCACAGCATAATAAAACCACTTCTCCCACCTCCATAGTATAATAAAACCACTTCTCCCACCTCCACAGTATAATAAAACCACTTCTTCCACCTCCACAGTATAATAAGACCTACTTCCCCCTACCTCCACAGTATAATAAAACCTACTTCTCTCAACTCCGTATCATAAAACCACTTCTCCCACCTCCACAGTATACTAAAACCACTTCTCCCACCTCCACAGTATAATAAGACCCACTTTCTCCCACCTCCACAGTATAATAAAAACCACTTCTCCCACCTCCACAGGCGGACAAAGATGGCTCGGACGGCACTTCCAACCTGGATGATGAGATGGAGAAGGTGTTCGCCATGCCAGACCGGGACAGACTGCACCTCTACCGGTTCCATTCCACCCCGGACACCCCTGTGGACCCTGTCAGTGCCAGGAGCCGAGTCGATGAGGATGACATCCACTGTAAGTCCAGAGTTATTCGGTAGCTCAGTGGTAAAGGCGGCACTCTGTGAATCCAAAGACTCCAGAGGTCGTGGGTTCCAAACCCAGCTGGGACATGACATGTTATCCTCCTAATTGGGATTTTTAACACATAATAATATGTTTTGGGCTTACTGCTGGAATAATGGGACTTTAATAGTCCTAATCGGGCAATATAAATAAGGCGATATTATTATTATTATTCAGTGTATGGATCTATGATATCAGCACTAGAGTTTGTCTTTCCAGTGTTGCAGATCGTATGACCGCCATCCTTCTCTGTCTTGGGCTTTCCTCATAAGTTATTTTATATTAGCTTAGGAGATGTTGTAGTATTGTAAATAAAATTTAAAATTGTTATAAATCAAATCAATCAATCGCTATTTTTCTCTTTGCGTCGTCCCATCTCGTCAGTGGATGTCCTCTTACTCTCTTTCCGTCTCTCGGGAGTCTCGGGTACCACTCTGTCACTCGTTTAATCCATCTTCTATTGTCATTTGTTCTTGCTATGTGTCCCGCCCATCTGCGTTTACTGGTGTATATTTCTTCTACTTCAACTTCAACTTTTACTTATTATGTTTTCATTATTTTTACTGCCAAACCTGGATATAAGAGAAAACCGAAAGGACCGAAAATTGTTTCTCTTATATCCAGTTCTCTTATAATCAGGTTTGACTAAAGGATACATAACTTTTTTCTCAAAAAAAAAAAAAAAAAAAAAAAAAAATGAACTGCGCATGTCATTACTTCCATGATTTTGGGCTTTTCTTAAAAAAAAATTTTTTTAAGGTGATTGTGCCCCGGAACCGCTTTTGCATTACTTCAGGGCACTTTACCTTTACATCCATGCCATTCCAACGGAAAACTCGGTTACAATTTTCCGCTCCGGCCGGGATTCGAACCCGCAACCTCCGGGTCAGCAACCAATGCTCTGAACCACTGAGCCACGGATGTTTTTGGGCTGCTTCTCATCATAGGTAAAAGTTAGGATAAATAGCTCACCTATTTATTTTATAATACATAACTAACTATGTATAAGCATGAGTTCCATTGATTATATTTTGTAAGGCCTTGTGTATTTATAACTCAACACCTTGTATTGATTTTGACCTAGGAGTTGCATGAACGTGAAGCCAAATCACAGACACTTGTATTTACGTCTTTTATGTAACGGAATGAAACGTGACTGTGAAGGGACACTGAAATTCACCACACGTTTCACGCCGAGCTGAAAATACTTTTCTATATTTTGTGATATCTCACTGACAGTCAATTAGGTCCGTCGCCAATCAAATCAAGCCCACGCGTGACTCATTCCCACGTTTGATCATGGGGTGGGCCTGGGCACTCTTCTTGGATCACATGGATTCATCCGAATCCTCAACCGACGATTTTTTTTACGTGAATGATAAACCCACGACATTATATCTACAGCGACAGTGGATCATATAGGATGCTAAAATGGTCGTGTGCTGGGCTGCTGGGCTGGGTCCACCATGAGTTAGTCGGACCGGAAGTAATAATTTTGAAATCGGTTCCCGGTTCGTCTGTTCTTCCGGAGCGGAGGTTTTTTTAGTGGGTAGGATGCACTGGTCTTAGCATCGGAGCCCCATTCTTTGTCTTGAATGAGTTAGAAGATTTTTAAATCCACTCCATTAAAAAAAAAGTAGTGAACTCTGTTTTGTTTCCTCCTTGCATTCCAGACCACAAGAAGAAGAATTACCCCCACATGCACATCCCCATCAAATCTCAACACACCCGCTCGATGAAAAAACACTCCCCCAAACACCACCCGAAAACTTCTACCAGCGAGGTAACTATCATGCCATCTTTGATCCAAAAACATTTTCAAGTGAATAAACTATAGATGCCTAAGATTTTTGTTATCGAATAACTCTTTATGACTCATTAGATAGGGTTGGGTGGAAGAGATTTCAATGGACAATAATCCCGCCCTTTAGTTGGGAGTGTTGGGACATCTGTATATATGTATTATCGATGTTGTTTATATTTTTCTCAATTTTGTATTTAAATTTTTATCACTACTTGTTTGTACATAATATGTCATATTAATAAAGAATTCAAGAATTCGAGGCTGGCATTTCCGGCCCTACCCAGGCTGAGTGAGGTTAATGTGGTCAGCTTGTATAATTCCCAGCCAATGGAGGGTAACACCCCGTCCTGATCAGGACGTTAAAACCAAGTAGAATCGTTGGCGTTAGGAAGGGCATCCAGCCATAAAAAACGTGCACCACCCTACCAAACGTAACCATGAGGTTGAACAATGCCAACCCCAAGAGCAACATAACCTAATATGGGATTAAGGCAAGGAAGATATATTATATTAAAGAATTCAATAATAATAATAAATTTAGAAATGTGAGGACTTTGTAGCAATTAATTGCGATTTATTGTAGCTAGATTTGTATCTAGCGTGATTTCGGGGAGCGGCACCTGCGTCCTCTCATCACTAATAGCTCTTTATTTACCACCATTTTGCGAGGACGGCTAAAGTTAAACAATGTCATGTAAAGTTAAGACTATCAACGAGCTTCGAGCGCTCGTTATTCTGACTATTCCCAATCCCCAATCAAACGCAGGCTGGTTGAGGTTTTTTATTTATTTATTTTTTCATGCATACACAAGCAATAGTACTATTGCATTTACGTGTATGATAGGGTGTACCGACAACATTGGAAGAGAATGCCGAAGGCATTATCACCACCCTTGATCAGGCTTTGTTTATATTTATTTCTAACTTGTTACCATGTTCATTGTATATAAAAGATGTAAATAAAGCTTGATCCAAATGTTTATAAATTAATATTATGATGTGGCTACATTATGGTCTTTCCTCAATTTAATAGCTTCCGTGGACTCTTTAAAGCATAGGAACAGAAAGGTGTGTAGCTGTACGATATTTACTACTGTGAGTCATTTTGAGTCCCTTGTCATACTCGTAACTCATAATTATATTACATATTTATCTTCAAATAGGTAGGTACATATATCTATTGTGAACTGTTCTCTTCAATGTCATTACTGTTTTCTTTATTTGATAGTAAGTAATATTCATTTTTTATGACGCAAAAATTAATAGATAAGTTAGGTATGGGAACGTAGCGGAAAAATTTACCTAGTTAATGTTTTCAAAGATATACCCACTGGACCATTGTCCATTTATGCAAATGGTAACTGTTTTTTTCTGCGACTTATATTAATTTTTACGTGTGAAAAATGTGAGTACTATTTTTGTTTAACTTTGAGTGGGCAGCATGGCGATTCCTGCAGTAAGTATTTACTTGCACTTAAAGCTTGAAAATGGTTTTTTTATTTATGACTAAAAAGTACACAAAGGACGCCGCCAATCAATAATAATCGGTCTAAAAAAAAATAATTTCTGTTAATTTGAAGATTAATCTTCTCATTCACACGTTAAAGTTTGAACCGGTCACAACACATTATTTGAGCCACCCTGTAGTTTGAACTGGTCACATCAAATTATTTGGGCCAATCTGTATTTTGAACCGCTCAGAAGAAATTATTTCAGCCAGTAGTTTAAACCGGTCACAGCAAATTATTTGAGCCAACCTGTATTTTGAATTTGAACCGATCAAATTAAATCATTTGAGCCAGTTTGTCGTTTAAACCGGTCACATCAAACATTAAAAAAATTGATCCAATCTGAAATTTGAACCAGTCATAACAAATCATTTTAGCCAATATGTACCAATACCTGAATTTCGTTTAATTGATTTACATAAAAATGCGGGATTGTGACCGTAGCCTATAATTATTATGTAGGTACTATGTATGTATGTATGTATGATTTTATTTGTGGTGAAGCACAAGGTCTCTTCACAATTTTTGTGGGTAGCGCAGCATTACTAAGAGCCTCCTTCACTTTTCGAATTATTCTATTACATTAATTTCTTTTGACATTTTCATGTCTTTGCTCTGGCACATAACCAAAATTATGTGACGAAATTGTGTAACGAAATTATGTAACGATATTATGTAACGATATTATGTAACGAAATATCGAATTGTAAAGGGAGAGAAGTCTTCTAATATCGGATATCGATATTATGGTTTCGATATTATCGATATACCTAATATCGATATTTTCGTTTCGATATTGCAACCCTAAGAGAAGAGGGAAAGTGTGTGTCATGCGCACAATACGAAATTTGGTCAGTTGGGTTTTGGACCTTGAATAGTAAAGATGAAAATGTCGAAATGGTTGCAGACTCGTATGCAAGCGTTTTTTTTTATGTATAATATAGACATGTTTCGCCGGTTAGGGCATCTTCAGTATATTTAAAATGAAAAAGTATATCAAAGAAAGGATTGTACTGGAATTTGAAAAAAATTAAAAGGCCCTACAAAGGAAACATGTCTATATTATAATAAAAAAAAAACCCCGTATTAACCATATTTTATTTACTCTGGTAATGCCGCCACTGGTCGTTACTCATACAAGTAACTACTCATTTTTCCTCACGAGGTATGAGTGGACCCCGAACATCCAAGTACAGAGCAGAAAAAATCCTGCCCCGCTGGAAATTGAACCCAGGTCACCATGCGTGCAATGCCTAGCGCGCTAACTCACTCTGCCACGGTGACTACTTTATGTAGGTACTATCCAAAATACAATCACTCTTTGACAAAGTTTGAACCGGCCAAAACAAATCATTTTAGCCAGTAGTTTGGATTGTGATTGTTGCAGGAGGCTGATGTAGAGAGGCGGAAGGCGTCCCCCTCCCCCGCCGGCACTGACTCAGACAGCGTGTCCCTGTCTAGCCCCCCCACCTGTGATTACCACTCCCCCCCTGAGTAAGTTCCCTGCTTTGGTTTTATCTTTTTCTTAAAAAAAGAAAAGAAAAAAAAAGATTTCACAGCCTTTTTGAAAAATATAATATATTCATCTTCTCCAAAGGACCAGCCAATTAAGGAATACCAATATTTAGGGCGATTTTTTTCTTCGTAGCCATGAAACAGGAGCTACTATAGTCTGCTTGTGGTCTTTGTTGTAGCCTGACCACCCCGTAGTATGCCTCCCCTCTGATGGGCGAGAAGTAACACAATACTTCCCATTTAGGTGCTGGGTCAACACGAGCGCACAGGAAGGTATCCCTTACAAACAACTGTAACCAAATTTTTAATACAATTTTTTGTCGCCGTGGGGGTTCGAACCCGGACCTTCCGCATGGCGAGCAAGTGCTTTCCACTGAGCTATTCGTGCGCTCATATCTAATCTTTCAATCCAAAGCATACTGAAATTTGCGCTAAGGCATGTTTGGGGAGGCGACATTTCATGATACTCGTATGTTACATCTAATGAGGCTGGAGGCTGTATTATGAAAGAGGATTAAAGTTCAGATAAGGCAGACTGTATCTCAACTCAGACTATAGTGCTCTGTGATTGGTTGAAACTCTGACTTGACGGCATGTCTGGCTTATCTTAACATTAATCCTGGTTCAGAATTTGGCCCTAAGGTTTAATTTCACCAAGACAAGATGCAGTATGATACTCTGAAACATGCCTTAAAACTATTTCAACCGAAAGTGTACCATGATCACTTCAGACAATCGTTCCTTTATCTAAACCGAAAGTCACTTCAGAAAATCGTTTATTTATGTAAACCGAAAGTCACTTCAGAAAATCGTTCCTATATCTAAACCGAAAGTCACTTTAGAAAATCGTTTCGTTATCTAAACTTTATCTATCATACATTAACCTTGAACCTCCTCTAATTTTGATTATTCCATCTGTTCCTTTTTCAGGGGTTCCCAACCTGTGTCCAGTGCAGAGAACTCCAGGGCTGACGACCCCGTCCTAGATCCTGTGAGCAGAGGCCTGAGTGACCACGAAGCCTCCCCTGACAGACGAGTCCAGTTTGAAATAGGTGAGTATTTATACTTGCAGAGAATAATAATTAATCAAATGTAATAAGAGCAAAGCACAAAACTATTAAGGCCAGAATAGGGTAGAAAGGTGGTCAAGCGAAAAAAATTCACATGAAATTATAAGATTTTCATCATAGCTATTTACAAGTTTGACGCTTGAATTTTCAACCATATGATTTTCTTATAAATCTACTAGATTCTCAAAAAATGTATCTTACTCCTCTACTAAAAAATCATTTAAAAAGTAGAATCTCAAAATAAGAGGGACTTGAGCTCAGTTGATTTACAAATCGCCGAACTAAACAATGCCCATTGATACACATTGCCAATTTTGACATTATCATTCCATGGGTTGAATTGTTCATATCATAATCTGTGAATATTTTACTCGTTAACGTACCTACCTACCACTTGACTACTGAGCATTGGTTGTCAAGTGGTTTAGGCACTAGTATGGTACCTATTCTCGGTAGGTTGCGTAGGGATCCGTTGGTTTGAGTCCCACGCAATCAATGCATGAATTTTTCCTCGTTTATTTGAGTATATGACCAAATAATAACAACACTCAGAGGCTTATGTGGTAGAAAATCCTTTGAGCATTAACCTCGCCTGGTGCTTATCTTCCACTAAAGAGTATTATTATTTCGACTGGTGGTTACCTTTCACTAGCCAGCCTCCGTGGCGTAATGGTTGTGATTACTGCCCGTAGTCCAGAGTTCCCGAGGTCACCTCCCGGTTCGGGCAGACTTTTCGACGAGAATTCTGTTCCATCCAAACACTTGAGGCTGGCATTTTCGGCCCTACCCAGGTTGGGTGAGGTTAATGTGGGTAGCTGGTACGATTCCCAGCGAATGGAGAATAAAACCCCCGTCCTGACTATCCATCTCAGTCAGGACGTTAAAACCAAATAGAAGCAACTGGTCACAATAGATCTAATTAGGTCGCAGTGTTAATTGTAAGGGTTTCACTGGGAACCCTGCAACCAGGTCAGATAATAATAAATACCTTTCACCGATCTCAGTAGCT
Organism: Bactericera cockerelli; assembly: GCA_024516035.1. Lineage (NCBI taxonomy): Eukaryota > Metazoa > Arthropoda > Insecta > Hemiptera > Triozidae > Bactericera > Bactericera cockerelli. The sequence goes on from JAMCCL010000045.1 coordinate 16,765, forward strand.
TGATCGATATCGATAAGGCAGTGGACTAGTAACCTGGAGGTCGGTGGTTCAAGTCCCGGTTTCAGCGTAGATTTAGTAAAGCGAGTTTGATATCACGAAAATGATAAACACAAATATGATAACCTTTTTTTTAAAAAAAAACTTACCTTTCACTAAAGAGAATTATTATTATTCCAGACGCCCACAGCGATGAGTCCCGCAACCTGTCTCCAGTGTCGGAGCACTCCACCGAGGTGCCCCCTACCCCGGGGCAGGAGCCAGTGGCGGCGGAGAGGAAACCCTACAGGAAGAAGTAAGAGATTCCTCATCGATTTTATTATTAGAAAATATCGTGGTGTTGGTTGTGAAGATAGGGCGGGAGTGTTTGACGTTGCCGAGATATGATTGTAAAGAATATTTTTATGAAATAAACTTGGCAAAGAGTGCGATGTTTAAGGGGAAAAAAATAAAAATATTATTAGAGTGTTTGGATCTTCATTAGGTACCCTACCTTACATGTACAAATTTTCCCTAACTTGCAGTATACTGATTTTGGCAAAATTTGTACATGTAGGTAGTATACGTGTCGTAATGAAGATACCAAACACATCGCCCACCACTTGGACTGAACTACCCAGAAAATAATGTTCACTTGTTATTTGTAAAATTTATGTATCTACCTGAGTATAAATGTTTCAACCCACCTCAGTAGCTTGATCGATAAGGCAGCGGACTTGTAACCTGGCGGTCGGTGGTTCAAGTCCCGGTTTCAGCGTGGATTTAGTATAGCGAGTTTGAGTAGTTGTGATATCACGAAAGCGATTAACACAAATATGATAACTTTTTTTTTGTTGAACTTTTTATAAAAAATTCAAACTGGAGGAATCGAATTCAGTAATATTATAATCTCCTCTTCCTCTCTTTTCTCTCTCTCCTCCCATATCATTTTATGTTCCTTTCACATCGAATTTGTCGTCATCCCTAATGAATAATGATTCTTATACTAGGTACTACGAGTTATAATTCTATACTCTTCAGTTACCTAGGCCTAAGTGCACAGTCACTAACAGCCTGATTAAGCACGGCCATTAGCCATTTGATTGTGTATAAAGTTGATTGATTTAATCCGTTCATTAGCGATTATGCACTTGGGCCCAGACTATACTGTTAGTTATACAGGGTGATTCAGAAAAGTACCGTCAAACGTTAACCACATATTCTATGGGCTAGTTAAGGAGGGGTCAACTCTATAAAAGAAAGTGCGCAAATGCCTCCTAACGGAGGTACACGCCCCTTAAGGTGTTTTTAAACAATCGAAATTTTCATTTTACGACTTACCTATTTGGGATATCGCGATATGGTAAAAAAATCACTCTCAATACTAGATGAAACCTTTCTTTTGGCATACAATTTAACAGCATTCCAATTTCAGGGGCGGTCTGAGGAGGGTCAGATGGAAGAAAAAACGTTCTAACTTTTTAGTCGTTGCTTGTAACTGAATTTGGTTTTCACCATTTTAAAACCTATGTCATTGTCTACAAAAATGGTCTGAATAATTTTTCCCTCATATTAACACAAAAGCTTGAAAATTGAAATTGAAGATTTTAAAACCGCATTAAGTTTTGAAACCTATGCAACTAGCATACAATTTTAGAACGAGAATTTTCAGCCAATTCATTATTTAACAATAATAAAATAATAACATTAACAGCTAATAACATTATTTAAAAATAAATAAAGGTCTGCATTGAAGTCAGAGGAGCCCATGTGGAACATTTGCTGTAAATCTTATTTCGGCTTAAGCCCTTCAATTTTGATTTTCAAGCGTTTGTGTTGGTTTGCGAAAAAAAATATTCAGAACATTTTTGTAGACAATAACAGACGTTTTAATAGGGTGAATACCAAATTCAATTACAAGCTTACTTACTTACTTACTCCTGAGTCTTCACAGACCACGAGGGTCCTTGACTTCCCACACCAGCCTTCTCCATTCTTGTCTATCTTGTGCTAATGTTTTATAGTCTGTTTGAATATTAATCTCTTGTAGTATTTCTTTTACAAGCAACAACTAAAAAGCTAGAACCTTTTTTCTACCATCTGACCCTCCTGAGACCGCCCCTGACATTGGAATGGTGTTAAATTTTGTGCCAAAAGAAAGGTGCTATCTAGTATTGAGAGTGATTTTTTTACCACATTGCGATATCCCAAATAGGTAAGCCGTAAAATGAAAATTTCGATTGTTTAAAAACACCTTAAGGGGCGTGTACCTCCGTTAGGAGGCATTTGCGCACTTTCTTTTATAGAGTTGACCCCTTCCTATATAGCCCATAGAATATGTGGTTAACGTTTGACGGTACTTTTCTGAATCACCCTGTATAATCAGTCACTAATTAGTTTCTCTCTTCCACCCCTCATTCTTTCCCCTCTCCTTATAATTAAGTCAGAAGTTTATTAATTTATGCATAAAAAAGTTCAATAAATACAGCACGTTTTCAAATTCAATGCCCCTCCCCTCGTAAATTTTCCTCTCTCCTGTAGGTACACTTCATAATTTACCGGAGTTTCTGACTCTGTTCTATGTATTAGTATTATGTCTTACTTTATCGGCAAACTACATAAGTAGATACATATTATGACTTAGGACATGAAAATAATAGAGTTTAATAGAATATGTAGAGAACCATGGGCTTTCTGTTCCACTAAACCCCAAATCTCTTCCACTCGTCACAATTCAATACTGAATGTTTCCCTCCCCTCTCCCGCACATTTTTCACTCATAAAAAAGAAAATAAGTCGCAGAAAAAAACAGTTACCATATGCATAAAGCCTGTGGCTTTCTCTTCCACTAACCCACAAATCTCTTCCACACGTCACAATTCAATACTGACCTATTTCTGTCTCGGTAGCTCAGTGATAAAGGCGGCACTCTGCGAATCCAGATGTCGTGGGTTCGAAACCCAGCCGGGACATGAATAGTTATCCTCCCATTTGGGATTTTTACCACATAATAATAATTATGTCTTAGGCGTACTGCTGGAATAATGAGACTTTAACTGTCTTAATCGGGCAGTATAAATAAGGCGATATTATTATTATCATAGGTACCTATATATTTTATTCAAATTCTGATACATCATCATCTTCTCGTTTTTAATCCAAATTTGGAAACCTCAGGATTAAAAATGCATCTTCTGATTCAGTTCAATACTTTTCTTAGGATATTATTATTATTATCGATATGGACATGAAAGGAGCCTAGAAATTGGATCTGTGCGTCCATATAATCCTCTCACCACCGTGCTTTAGGTATCAATACCTACCTCACGGATACGGAATTATTATTATTATAGAATAGAATAGAATAGAATAGAATAGAATTTTTATTTGTATAAAATTAATTTTACAAATAGAGTTTGCAATAAATTAATAAATAAGGAGGTTCTGAAATCAATAAATAATATAGGTACTAGTTACAGGTAAAAATTAAACCCTAATCTCTGCTGAACGAGTTCAAAAACCAAAGTACTAAGTTTGGTTCAAAAATCTGTTCAACACGAGCACAGATTTTTTTCTGGTTTATTTTAACTCATCTGACAACCTTGCTTTTCATAACTAGGTCAGTGGGACAAATTTTAAATTTTAACTGTTTTACTGATAATAAACAACAACAAACATTTGAGTTTAAAAAACAAACAACATAAAAAAAGAGGATTCCTATTATTAACAGTTGAATGTTTTAAATTATGAATTTTTGTTTAAATAGTTACAATTAATAGTAATTTCTATGTACATTGAAGTGCCTGTATTTCTTTTTCTTGGGCTTTTATTTGTTCTTGTATAAAAATGTTCTATTAAGTTTATTGGTGTGAAATCTATAAGCTAAACCTACTAATTTCTCAGTTTCTCATTGATGAATTTTATGATTTATTATGAACCTGCTTATGGGTAAGTTGGGTTTTGAATTACATATTTATTTTTACCCTTATGTACCAAAAAAGAGAAAAGAGTTGCCCTTTGCTTGATTGTTTGGGATCTGAAATATCATCATTCTGTTATGATGAAAGCTCTAATTTTCAGCATAGTTAGTATGAAAGTGTAGATGTTATCTAACTTCTGAGGGCTATCAACAATTAGAATATTCTTCAGGGATTGCTCTGTATTTTCAACAATATATTTTCTAATAAAGTGCCTTGTTTCTCTGTACATTGGACATCTAAAGAGGAGATGGTCTAAGGTTTCCCGTTCCAACATATTGCACACCGAACAAATCATTTCAGTGTCAATTATATATGACATTTTGTTAGCATAAATTCTTATGCATTTATCTGCAGCTACTCTGAGCTGACTTACTACTCTAATTTTGCTGATGTGTGTATTCATGGCCAGGTAACCTGTTCCCTCTCCTCCTGCTATCTTCTTGTACATTTGGCTATATGTTGATTCATTGATTCTTTCACTGTCTTCCTCTTTGATTTTAATTTTAAATTTTTCCATAATTTCTTCTACATGTGATTTTACTTCATCTGCAGTGCCATTTTGGTATAAATTTTCATATCCTAAAGAATTTAATATTTCTCTTAGCTGAGCTGCCCAGTTGTGCTTAGTCTCAAATGGGTCTCTTTGTTCAAATTCTTTTAGTGACTTGAAACATATTTTAGGGTATCTGTATTCTTCCATATTGAGTATTTTAATCCACCATTTCAACATTTTTTCTAGTATATCCATGGAAATCCTGTATGTTCCAGTTTCATGTCTTACCATGTAGTTAGGTGTATTTCGGGGCCAGTAAAACTGATTTTTAAAATATTTAACTTGTGCTGTTTCTATCTCATCTGTGTACCGTGGTCCCCAAATCTCAGCTGCGTACAAGAGGACTGATTTGATCATAGATTTGTAAATTACCTTTTTAGCCTCCCAACAGTATACTTTAGATTTAATCCACATTGAGTTAACCACACAACTAGCTGCTAATGTCTTATTGATGGAACGTTTTGCTTGTTCTCTGAAACACGCTTGAGGTGTAAAAACTACTCCCAGATATAAGTATTGACTGACAATTTCCAACTCCTCTTCTTGTAAATAGAATTTGAATTTTTTGCTAACTCTGCCAGCTTTTCTGAATATCATTATTTTTGATTTGTTAACATTCACGGTCATTTCTTTTTTTTCACAATATGAACCAAAAATATTCAAGGTTTTTTGCAATTTTTCTGGGGAGTCAGCTAATAAAACCAGATCATCTGCATACAGCAAAGTAGAGATTTTCTTATCATCATTTATTTTTACCCCCTGTATTCCATTCACACTAAGAAATTCCACTAAATCACTTAGGTACAAAATAAAAAGTAGAGGGCTTATTCCAAGGCCTTGCATTAAGCCTATTGACATTTTAACCTGATTAGTAAATCCATCCTGGGTTCTAATACTCATCTTTGCTTTATCATACAACTCCTTTATTAAGTATACAATGTGTGAGGATAGGCCGATTTGAAATAAATGTCTCCAAAGCAGATTATGAGGCACCCGGTCAAACGCACATTTGAAGTCAACAAAACAGCAGAATATTTTGTTTTCTCTTTTTATATTTGTACATATTATTGAATACAATGTGAATAGATTGTCATTACAGCCACGTCCTTTGCGGAACCCTGCTTGGCCTTCATCCAAGATATCTAATTTATCTGCCCAATCGTAAACCCTGGATTGAATTATGTTCATGAAAATCTTACAAATGTTGTTTATTAATGCTATTCCTCTATAATTTTCTGTGTTTAGAGGATCACCTTTTTTATATAACATGTGTAGCACTGCTGTTGTCCATTCTGTTGGTATATTTCTAGTGACAAATATTTTATTGTATAGCTTAAGCAAACAATCTTTACCTTCTATTGGTAAGTTTTTATAAAATTCATTAGGAATTTCATCCATCCCGGGTGCTTTATTTGTTTTAGATTGCATAAGTGCTAATTCCAACTCACCTTCAGATATATCTGTATCCAAAATTAGGTTTCTACAATCAAGCATGTCTAGACTTATGGTTTCTTTAGGAGGGTAAGATTTTATCAAATGCTCTTCCCATTTAATTAGCTCTATATTATTATTCCTGTCTCTTTTAGGTTTGAAGTTTTTTAATGTGTCCCAAAATCCTTTACTATCCTTTACTTTGGACAATTTTTCTTTTAAATCTCTGTTACTCTTTTCTTTTGCTTCACTTATTATTATTTTGTATTCTTGTCTTATTTTTAAATATTCTTTTGTGTTGATATCATCAAAACATTTTTTCTTACACAACCTTAGAGCCCTTCTAAGTTCTTTTTTCTTAAGCCAGCACTTACTGTCAAACCAGTGGTTTTTCTTTTTCTTTTTTGGTTTTTTATGTAAGAAGAGTCGCATATTATTATTTTCAGCACCTTTTTCTATATAATTTTTGAACAAAATATTATTTTCTGTGATGCTCTGTTGTTCACTTATTGTTTTTTCTTGTTCTGAAATCATCTTTTTTATATCTTCTTGATATTTTTGTTTAAAGTCCTCTTTCCATCTCCATAGCAAGACTTCTTTGTTATTATCTTGTTTTGTTCTGTTGTTTTTTGTGCAGTTAATATTACTTTCCTTATTAATTACTGTGGTCAATGCCAGAGGGAAGTGGTCTGCTTTAGTTGGCATATGTATTACTTCAAGATTTTCCACATTATTTATATTTAATAAATTAGTACAGAAATAATCAATAGTACTTTTACCTTGTTTCCCTATAAATGTAAAATTCCCTGGATAATCTCCTGGAGTTCTACCATTTAAGCAATATAAACCGTGCTGATCCAACATTTCACAAAGCATCCTACCCCTGCTGTTGACAGTACAGTCATGTGATTTTCTCTCGTGATATAACATAGAACCATCAAATAGAGATTCATCATCATTCTGCATTTGCCCAATTCTACTATTAAAATCACCACATAAAATAATGTGACATCCTGTATTATTATTTTCTATATTATTCAGTGTGTCTTCTAATAAATCATAACACTCTTTGCTTTTGTAACTTGGGTTTAAATACACGAGACCAATGATAAGGTCTGGTTTTAAATTTTTGATTCTAATGAATATCCACATCATGCTGGAATCTATAATTTCACCTACCAAACTATGATGAATTAAAACCATTAAACCCCCACTAGCATGGCCTCTTGATTTCTCTCTCACAGCATCTGCATAAAATATTTTATAGTTATCAAATTTGTACCCTTCATTTTTACTCATTATTAACCAAGTTTCTACCAAACAAATTATTTTTGAGTCTTTAAAATATTCTTTTTCTTGTATCCAATTTTTAAATCCTTGGCAGTTCCATGAGACTATTTTAGTTCTTTTTAATTGCTATTCTTTTGTATCCATCTCTATGACACCTCCCAACCCTTCATTAGAATTATCCCCCATGGTCAGTAAGGTCTGATCTTCCTCCTTATCTTCACCATTGAACGAGGGTGAGGCGAATTCGTCTGAGTCTGTGTTATACACACTACCATCCAGCTGGGAGTTACTATTTTGATACAGGGTTCTGTTAGTTTTTATTTTCTTTGTTGAAATGTTTCCCCTCAGAAAATTATCAGATCTTATTTCTGGAGACTCTGAAGGTTTTCTTTTTTGTTTATCCAATTTAGGTTCATTATTCCACCTTTTCCCATCTACATACAGGGTATCGTATCTCATAACCGCCGTTTTTCCTTCACTTCTTAATTTAGTTAAAAGTGGGTTCAACTCTTTTCTCTTTTTAATAACCTCATCAGTAAAGTCCTGCTGAATATAAATATCTGTATCTTTTAAAACTTTTTTTTGTGACATTATTTCAATTTTTCTTCTAAGTGTTGTAAAAGCTACAATTATTGGTCTAGTCTTATTAACTTTTATTTTTCCTATTCTCTTAATACTATCTATTTCCATAATTTGCACATTTGATTTTAATTTGTTCTGTAGTAACTCCATGACTGTCATTTCTCGTTCTCTCCACGTCTCGCCATGATTTTCGCGCAATCCATGTATGATTATGTTTCTTTTTCTTTTTTCCCTTTCGAAATAATCAATTCTGCTCTCCAATGTTTCCATTTTTTCTTTTGCTGCTTCGTTGCCCGTCACCATATCATCCATCTTGCTTTCCATTGACTTATTTGACATGTTTATTTTCTTCATCTCCTCCTTGACAAACTTTTCTTAGGATATTATTATTATTATCGATATGGACATGAAAGGAGCCTAGAAATTGGATCTGTGCGTCCATATAATCCTCTCACCACCGTGCTTTAGGTATCAATACCTACCTCACGGATACGGAATTATTATTATTATTATCGATATTATTATTATTTCCCTCCCCTCTCCTGCAGGGCCAAAGACAGGAAGTACAGCCTGCAGGAGGAGGCCCTGTGGAAGAAGAGACAGGGCCCTGTCCTCTCCCTGCTGGACAGGAGGAAGATGAGTGTCCCCCTGGAGGAGAACCTGCCTGACGTGGGCACTGAGGATCTAGTCAGTGAGTATGGAGGATCTAGTCAGTGAGTATGGAGGATCTAGTCAGTGAGTATGGAGGAGAACTTGCATGACGTGGGCACTGAGGATCTAGTCAGTGAGTATGGAGGAGAACTTGCATGACGTGGGCACTGAGGATCTAGTCAGTGAGTATGGAGGAGAACTTGCATGATGTGGGCACTGAGGATCTAGTCAGTGAGTATGGAGGAGAACTTGCATGATGTGGGCACTGAGGATCTAGTCAGTGAGTATGGAGGAGAACTTGCATGATGTGGGCACTGAGGATCTAGTCAGTGAGTATGGAGGATCTAGTCAGTGAGTATGGAGGATCTAGTCAGTGGGCACTGAGGATCTAGTCAGTGAGTATGGAGGATCTAGTCAGTGAGTATGGAGGATCTAGTCAGTGAGTATGGAGGATCTAGTCAGTGAGTATGGAGGATCTAGTCAGTGAGTATGGAGGATCTAGTCTGTGAGTATGGAGGATCTAGTCAGTGAGTATGGAGAGGATACCTTGAGCTGTTAAGAACTCGCTTGCCATGCGGAAGGTCCTGGGTTCGATCCCCCGTGCCGACAAAAATTTGTATTCTTAATTTGGTTACAGTTGTTTGTAAGGGATACCTTCCTGTGCGCTCGTGTTGACCCAGCACCTAAATGGGAAGTATTGTGTCACTTCTCGCCCATCAGAAGGGAGGCATACTACGGGATGGGCAGGCTAGAACACAGACCACAAGCGTCTACAGTAGCTCCTGTTTCATGGCTACGAAATAAAAAAAGGCTGTGAAACACTCATCTTAAAAAAAAAAAAAAAATTAGATGTTTCATTTTTTTTTTTAAGTTTCCATATATTTTAGAAATAAACATCTTCAACAAAAATAATGAGGGTATACCCACCTTCAAAAGACAAAAATCTTGTGCTGAAGGTGGTGGTATTTACCTATTTTACCTATCTAATATATCCAGATCCGCTGTGTCTATTTATATTGAAAAGTGACCAACCTCAGTGGCTTCATCGATAAGGTGGCGGACTTGTAACCTGGAGATCGGTGGTTCAAGTCGCATGTTCAGTAAAGATTTAGGAAAGTGAGTTTGTGTACTTGTGATATCATGAACGTGGTTAACACAAATATACGATAACTTTTTTTTAAACTATTTTGAAAAATGTCTGGTTTTTAGCAGGCAGTTAAATTTAGTGCAGTGACTGGCAATGATTTAAGTTATTGATGTTGTCTATTAGTTAACTAGAAATCGGAAGTAATATTTTTATGTATAGGTACCTACCTATTTACTTTTTTTTTTTATAGCTAGACAGATTCATCGTGATCAAATAGATATAAGGAGCACCAAGCTTACTTTATGTGACAAAATACACAGAGAAGGGAACAAAAAACATGCAATGAGAAGATAAACAAAATTTAAAAGACATGGTAGACGTCGCTTCTGTTTGATATGCCAGGGAAGTAGAATAGATTGGAAAAGGCAGAGTAAATAGAAAAAGAAACTGGGTTATTACGATGCTTTATTGTGAGCTTTCCATTTGGAAAATATTTATTTTGTGCAGCGATATAAATCGACCAACAGATTTCCAGGTCAAAAGGTCAAGTTCATATTTAGACGTTTTGAGACACTATGATTTTTTACGTGAGTTCTAATATTACCTATTGTTTATTATTTTAAAGTTGAATCTCTTAACATCTCAGAGTTTGGTGATGCTACTTTCGAATTTTACTATCGTAATATTAAAAATTGTATATTATATTATGTTTTTACATAGAAAACAGATTATAATCTAAGATGAGGGGGGCGAAGATGTTGAAAAATATATTTATCTACTCCAAAGGACCAGCCAATTAAGGAATACCAATATTTAGGGCGATTTTTTTCTTCATAGCCATGAAACAGGAGCTACTATAGTTGCTTGTGGTCTCTGTTATAGCCTGCCCATCCCTTAGTATGCCTCCCCTCTGATGGGCGAGAAGTGACACAATACTTCCCTTTTAGGTGCTGGGTTACAACACGAGCGCACCGGAAGGTATCCCTTACAAACAACTGTAACCAAATATTGAATACAATTTTTTGTCGGCTCGGGGGTTCGAACCCTGGAACTTTCGCATGGCAAGCGAGTGCTTAACCACTCAGCTGTTCGTGGGCTGGCTTTCACCATCTTAGACAATAAGCAAATCGTGACTTACCGCCACAGAGGTATTATTATTATTATATAACACTTTATTGGTTAACTACATACATTCATCAAATAGGACATGAAAAAAAAGAACACGTAGTGAACCAAGGGGCGAGGTTAAAGCCTGTGGCTTTCTCTTCCACCGAACCCCATTACAGAAAGTTTGTTAATCCGCCCTAGTTTATATTATACGTACTTATGAAAAAATGTGATATATGATTGTCTCTTTTACCTACATATTTAAAGACCCTTTGTATGATTCTGATTTCTATATCCACGTCTGCTCCCAGGCCACAGGTATGCGCTGGCAAAGGCCAACAGGCGGTACAGCACCAAGTCCAACTCAGTGGCGGCGGGTAAGCGGGACAGCGAGCTGAATATCCTCCCCCTGGGGATTCTGGTCAAGGCGAAGAAAGCGTTCGACCACAGTCCTCATGAGGCAAGTCACTCAATGCTCTTTCTTTTTATTTTATAGAAGTTTTTTTTTTTTCCTTTAGGCGCTTTAACTTTGCTGGGGTTTAGGTACCTATTTTTTACATGCATTTTTTATTCCTAAAATGTAAAATAATAAAATAAAATTGTATGGCTGTATTGAATGGCCTTGCCAACCAATGTCAAAAAAAATTGCTGGAGAAAGTCGTTCGCGCAGATATCCTGTTTCTAAATCATGGTATACATTTCTAGTTTTTTCAGATATTTATTGAGTGAATCAACGCTTTCATTGTCATCTAATAGTGCTAGAGGGACAGGTAATTAAGATCTAATATTGGACTTTAGGGGACATGATAAGATGTGAGGAACAGTGAGTAGCTCACCACAAGTACAAGAAGGAGGGGGAGTTATAGAAGTTTAGTTTTCATTAATTGGGTACATAATTATATCCAGGCTTGGATCTAGGGAGGAGAGGGGACTAGCTGCTCCTGGCGCCAGTGGCGTCTTTACTAGCTTATTTTTTAATTTAGTGAATATTTAAAATATTCATTATATCGATCTTTCAGATAAAACGATAAAGCTGAGTTAATTCTCTCATAATAAGAATTTGTCTGCTTTGCTTTGCTTTTTTTGTTGGTCTTTTGGACAATATTTTTCTTGTTTACCAAGGTCCAAAGAGGATCCTTTGCTCAGTTACGCACTAAGATTTTAATTTGAAGATAAAACTTCTTGGCTTTTCTTTGTTTTAGAATAGAATAGATTATTCTTTGTTTATACTGCGGAGGTGAAACTAAGAGGTCCTTTTACTTTTGTATTTATCAAAAGTACTATAGTCCGGCTGGGGGACTATAAACAGAGAGTAGACCAGTAGTCTGGCTGGGGGACTATAAACAGGGAGTAGACCAGCATTGGCTTGGTTCTGGGGGCCCTTGTCAATTATTAGCCTCCTTGTGATAACAGTGGTAGAAGTGCTGAGTCATTCCTCCACTGTCGGGCTACCATCGTTTACGATGACGCCACCCTATGATAAATGATGATATATCAAGGGAAAAATCGTTTTTTTCTATATATTTTTTTTTTTATTGAATATTTATTTAAAGAGAGGTCTGTAACATTCAGAGTCCTTGCCCCTTCTATATTCTTCCATGTACTAATTGGACATGTCCCCGGTTCTCACCTCCACAGGTGTTTGTGCAGCTGGACGAGCTGTATGGGGTGGGGGAGGAGAGGGAGTGGAAGGAGACAGCGCGGTGGATCAAGTACGAGGAGGATGTGGAGGAGGGGTCAGACAGGTGGGGGCGACCCCATGTAGCCTCCCTCTCCTTTCACTCGCTGCTCAATCTGAGGAGGTGTCTGGAGACTGGTAAGTGAAGGGAGGTGTGGAGGTGCTGCAGGCTGGTAGGGCGAAGGGGTGTGTTTTCTTGAACAGGATAATTGAAAATTCCAATTAATTCCGTTATTAAATAAACGTCTATTGAATTTTATGTCGTTAAGTCTTTGGAAGTAACTGTTCTTTAGTTCTTCTTCTTTTCATTGGTATCCCCGTATCCTCCCTTGATAAAATGTAGGAGAAAATCCACAATGGTGAAAATAACTAGACAGTAGAATAGATATAAGATTCACAAGTTCGAGTCGCACTATCCATTAATCAGAACAAGTCTGAAAATCAATGGTGCGTTGCGCTGTCATTTGTTGAAAATCCGACTTGAGCGAAGATCTTTGGGCCCAATTTTTGTTTAAATACAGTCACAGCTGAACATAAGAGAAACATTTCCAAGTCCAATTTAGCTCCATAGAAGGGAAATTAACTTTGTTAAAGAGAAACCTGGATATAAGTGAAAAAAAAATCCATTCTCTTGAGTTTTTTTTAACTGCATCTACACTCAGTTTTCAAGCTTGTAAATAAGTCCTCTCATATCCAGGTTCGACTGTATAAAAAGGCTATTAGTGCACTGGTAGTGGTTAACGCGCTAGTCTGGTGATCCATGTAGTGTAGGGATCCGTTGGTTCGAATCCCACCCAGTGCATGAATTTTTCCTCATTAATTTTTCCTAATGAATTTTTCCTCATTAATTTGAGTTTGTGACCACATAATAATAAGACTCTGAGGGTTAGGTGGTAGAAAATGTTTTGAGCATTAACCTCGCATGGTACTTATCTTCCACTAAAAAGAGTGTTATTATTTCGCCTGGTGGTTACCTTTCACTAGCCAGCCTCCATGGCGTAATGGTTGTGATTACTGCCCGTAGTCCACAGTTCCCGAGTTCAACTCCCGGTTCAACAGACTTTTCGACGAGAATTGTGTTCCATCCAAACACTTGAGGCTGGCAATTCCGGTTACCTTCCACTAAAGAGTATTATTATTATTAGTGTCTCTGAACAGTGGGTGGAAGAGATTGCCACAGGTAATAACCCCGCCCGTTAGGTAGGACATTAACTTCATTCTCTTTTTTTTTCTTCTTTTTTCTTGTATCTTTGCTTAATCTTATTGTTTTTATTAAATTTATAATTTCATTCTATTTTATTATATGTAATATTTTTTTCTACCTAATAAAGCTTACTATAATAATAATAACAGTTTGAACGTCCCTCTCTCCCCCTATTTATTACCTATTATTATTATTCTGGCGACTTGTGCCAAGGATGCATTGCTTCATAACACCGAGTGTTAAATAATAACATTCTGAACGTCCCTCTCTCCCCCTCTCTCCCCCTCAGGCGTGATCCTGCTGGACCTGGAGGAGAAGGACCTCCCCGGGGTGGCGTACAGGGTGGTGGAGCAGATGGTGGTGGATGAGCTGATAGGCCCGGACGACAAGCACACAGTCATGCGGGCCCTGCTCCTCAAGCACAGGCACGTGCAGGACCACGAGAGGTTCCGGTTCATCCGGAGGAACACGAGTAGCTACACGAGTCTTCAGGTGAGTAGCGAGAAGGTGTTGGGGATAATGAACTAGTGTTAATAAAATTCGTAGATTATAAGTTAGCACCCGACCTGTTTCAACCTCTCTCCTGGGGTTACGGTTGGAGTACAAAATTCGGGGTTTGTTGTTCCTAAGAGTACATAAATTATGGTAGGTGGTACAAAATTCTAGCTTCAATGTCGGGTCATATCTTCACGCACCTCGGATCGAGATATTCCTGCTGCGTCCTAACTCAACGTAGACAAGGATTTGAATCATTTACAATGGCTTTAAGATCGCAGTGACTGGTGTAAAAAAGTCAATGTCTGATTATTTGACCTAAAACAGAACCTTACTTTTTTTTAGAGATAAACATTTGTTAAGTCTAGGTAGACACTGACACTAAAGAAATTGTATCGATACCAGACTTCTGAATTAAGGGCGGAATTCATAGACGTTTTTGTGATACCTCTGTGGCGCTAAGTCACGGGTTGCGTACTGTGGAGGATAGGGAAAACCGACACTTACCAACGACTTAAGTTATTGATGTTGTCTATTAATTATTCCGCCCTAAGTGTCTAATTTTTTCTGCTCCCCCCCAAGTCCCAAGTGCATGCCGTCCTAGAGACTCTGGATGGGCAGCCACATGTGGACGTGCTGAGTCCTCTGACGGAAGTGGCAAGTCCGCTGGTAGAAGGAATAGTCGGCCCCCCTGTGGCGCCCGCCGACATTAGCGAGGTGCAAATAAACGTAAAGCGTCTCTATCCCTCTTTCGCTTACGTAGGTAGTCCACCAAGCTTCCACCACTGGTAGAATCGTGAGTGAGCACCTTGCTGCGTGTGCTCCCTGCTGTTGAGATGGATGTTTTGATGTTGTTTGCGAGGAATGCTATGCCAATTTTGTTTGCTCCTTCGGTTTCATCAAGTTTCCGACTGGAAAAGGACTAACTTTTCATTTCATTTTGAAGGACTTGAGTTTGAATTTACATTTGAGTTTTACTTAACAATGAGCAACTCTGATATTTATACTCTTGTTTTCTCTTTTCTTTTGAGCATAAACAAATATAAGTCATTGAAGTTTGCGTATAGTCAAAAAAAGTTAACAGAAATGTATCAATACTGTTTTGTTTTTTTATTTTTTCTCAGAAATACCTTAACACTATTGGCATGTGCATAAATATCTATATACAAAGGACATTTGTTCCAGTTTGTTAGAAATATCACCCCCTCTGTATGCTGATGAGATTCCAGACGACTGTGCTTTTGCTCTTCAAAGAATTGGTTATATTAGTTCCTCCTTATATCCACCTTACTCACCTTGATGTATGACTAGACCTAAATTAATAGATGCGCTCCTTGTTAGATATTAGACTAGAAATAGAGAGAATGCTCTTAGATGGTGTCAAATTAAATTTTAATATCAAATCTGTACAGATCTACATACTATTTTTGTGTTTTTCATCTTAGAGTAGCTACCTACCTACTTAATTTAGTGTAGCAAGTATGTAGCAAAAATATTATTTAATGGGTCATCCCACAGTTTCGACATTTTTTTATATATGTATAAAAAATATGTATCGAAACCTCTTTTAGAAAGAGAGAAAATATTATCGGAATCTAAAGAGCAAGAGTAGGTACTTGCTTAATTATTTTAGATAAAATATCATGAGTTTGAATTTAGATAGTCAAAGCCGCTTTGTATAAAATAAATTAAATCTCGAATGAAAAAGGTATCACAAAGATTTTTTCTGTTGATAAAATATTATTGCTTTCCTTATCCTATAACAAGGAAAGTATTGTATTTTTTGACATGTTCTTTGTGGATTGCATGGCGTCTAATAGACTGACTTAATCGTGATCTTAATTGGCCATTAACCATTTTAAATTAATGTTTAACTCTGTCCATTATCAACTATACAATCGAGCGCTAGAGAATGATTGAAACCCAAAATCTGGATCAGAATTAACTGAACTAATTATGTTACTAGGTAGCAAGTTAAAATTAATCACTGTCACTGAGGCTCATGTAACTTTGAAAGAGGCAATTCAAGTTGTCTAACAAACACCACTTCCATTTCCACCCCAGAATATCAACGAGGACAGCAAGTTCCGTCCCAAGCATTCTCTCTCGTCCCAAGACTTCACCAGTGTGCCCGTCACCAGAATTATCTCCGCTAACAACAACAACAACCATCTGGATGTGGAGAAAGGAATAGTGAACCACGCTGTAAGTTCTTAAGTCAGGATCCCACTGGGTGCAACATTTTGTTGCGCAACGCTACACAATGTTTAATCTCAAATTTCCAATGGGAAGTGTTGTGAATCGTTGCGAAGTCAGTGGGGTTTTGATCTCATTTGATCCTAAAGAAATGGTGGAACACGAATCGGTTGCGCAACAAAATGTTGCATTGATCCCGGCCTTATTATTCAAAACAAAACTTCAAAACTCAGAAAGGCAAACGGGTAGGAAGATATCACGCGGTTAGTCATAGAAAGCAAGAAGGGTTCCAGGGCTTGGTTCCTGAAAGCACTCTCAAAATTCCCAAAATTAACTTTCAACCGCCCAATTTCGTTTAAATAATACATTCAAAGATTGTATCATTTGGACGAAGTTCAACGGTTGAAAATGAGATTTGATAATTTTGAGAGTTATTCTTTTTAAATCAAATTGTAGTATACTGTTACTTACAATGTTTGGTACAGTAAATATAATGAGGTGGATTTGCTACAGTGACATCATAACGTCTAAAAGGCTAAGGAACACTCACTCATCTTCATAGAAAAAGGCGTTTTCTGTATAAGACCTGCAATTTTTTTTATTTAATTTACCAGGGCACTGACAGTACCTATCTTACTGTTAGTGGAACAAAGGTTTTGACGACCTTAAAAGGCTAGGTAAGGTAATATACCGACTACCAATATACATAAGGATACTATCATGAGCGTGTGTGCAAAATACAAGGATTGGTGCCATTGTCTTACAACATTAATATTTATTGAGATATTCAATAACCATTCTATTCTAGGAAAATAAAGAGGAGGCCTACTTTTCCTCTTGTCTTACAACATCAATATTGAGAGATTCAATAACCATTCTATTCCAGGAAAAGAAAGAGGAGACCTACTTTTCCTCTTGTCTTACAACATTAATATTGAGAGATTCAATAACCATTCTATTCCGGGAAAATAAAGAGGAGGCCTACTTTTCCTCTTGTCTTACAACATTAATATTGAGAGATTCAATAACCATTCTATTCCAGGAAAAGAAAGAGGAGACCTACTTTTCCTCTTGTCTTACAACATTAATATTGAGAGATTCAATAACCATTCTATTCCAGGAAAAGAAAGAGGAGACCTACTTTTCCTCTTGTCTTACAACATTAATATTGAGAGATTCAATAACCATTCTATTCCAGGAAAAGAAAGAGGAGACCTACTTTTCCTCCACCGAAGAGGACATCGCCAAGCGCGCGCAGAAGGAAAGCATCTTCAAGCGCATCCCCGAGGGGGCAGAGGCCACGACCGTGCTGGTGGGCGCCGTGGAGTTCCTGGAGCAGCCCACCATCGCTTTCGTCCGCCTGGCAGAGGGCATCATGCTGCCGTCCATCACTGAGGTCAGCATCCCCGTGCGGTTCCTCTTCATCCTGCTCGGACCGAAGAACGCCGATCTGGACTATCACGAGATCGGACGAAGTATTTCCACGCTCATGTCGAATAAGGTGAGATTCTGTTTCTATTTTTTTTTTTTTTTTAAATACATGACAGTCTGGCTGGGGGACTATAAACAGGGAGTAGACCAGCAGTCTGGCTGGAGGACTATAAACAGGGAGTAGACCAGCAGTCTCGCTGGAGGACTATAAACATCGAGTAGACCAGCATTGGCTTGGTTCTGGGGCCCTTGTCAATTATTAGCCTCCTTGTAAAGACAGTGGTAGAACTGCTGAGTCATTCCTCTTCTCTCTGGCTACCATCGTTCACGATGACGCCATCCCATGATGAATACATGACAAGTAAATGGTTCAAATATATATAACAATGACAGTTTACATAATTCATAATATTTTTAATTAAACTTATGCTAGTTTCTTTTGGCTATCGTCATCTCACACTAAGGGCCACACCTATGAAGTATGGTCCTTGTGTCGTCCTTGTAATGACCGCCCCCGCCCAACTAGACGTTAACCAAAAAAGAACTTTGTTTCTCAATTACTAACATATAATGTTTTTGTTGTTGTTAACGCTATTCAACTTCATTCAGTCAGTTTCTATGTCAAGGAAAGTCGCTGCTGCTCTGGGGTCTGCCCATAAGGAGGTGGGGTCCAGGCTTGTTGGATTTGTCGGACATTTGGGTTTTAACCACATAATAATACGTCTTGGGCTTACTGCTGGAATAATGGGACTCATTTTTTTTTTTTTTTTTTTTTTTTTTAAGCTTTATTAGGTAAAACAAAAAATAAAATACAGTAGAACACAATGAAATATAAAGAAAAACAAAAAGATTAAACAAATATACAAGAAGGAAAAAAAAGAGAGAAATGTCCTACCTAAAGGGCGGGGTTATTAACTCATTAGTCCTACCCGGGCATGATAAAAAAGGCGAGTATTATATTATATCATTTTTTGATCAAATGTTTGTTGATTTTATAAGAGTACAAATAAAGTACCTACCTTAAAAAAAAAATCAAAATTGGTCACCAGGACTTCCACAACATCGCGTACAAGGCGACGGAGCGGCGAGACCTCCTGAGCGCCATCAACGAGTTCCTGGACTGCTCCATCGTGCTGCCCCCGGGGGACTGGGAGAGGAAGGCGCTGCTGCCCTTCCGGGAGCTCAAGGCCAAGAATGAGGCCATCCGACGTCGCCAGAGTCGAACCCAGGACACCGCGGAGGCTCAGAAGTGTAAGTTGCTGTTCAGCAGATGATAATCAAATCAAGCTTTGAATTCCAAGAAGCCAAAGAATTCGTAAAGGAGGTTGGCATAAGACTGTATGAGTCATCAGAAGAGAATAGGTCAACCTCCTTTTTGAAACAGAGGATTTCTCTGTGTATCAAGAGAGGAAATGCAGCAGCTGTAATGGGCACAGTGCCTCGTTCCTCAGACTTGGAAAGCATTTTTATATTTTATAAATAGTTCAAAACATTTTTTGTTATCCAGGAGTGTGCTTTGTAATAAAAATATTTTGCAGTATGGCAAGTTAAGACTACTTTATACTTACCTATTTGACTATGTAAAGATTGATGGTTGTAAAGATAGAAGTTAGCTTAAACGAGTGCAAAATTTTCTTCTGTGAGTTGAATTGTAGTACACGTTATATTTTGTAGGTACCGTAAATCGCTCGTATGAAATTTGTTGTTTATTTACATAATTATGTTTTTCATCATTTTCCTTTATTGATTCCCGCCCAGATTGCTGAAGAAAATGAAATCAAATACAATATAAACCCATTGTAGTGAGAATTTTTTTATTTTTTTATTATTTCTGAAAAACAGGAAAAAAGTAAAACCAGGCACTGTGAATTTTGGAAATTAGGTTTTATTTTATTGACATTTATCTATTGATAGTATAGAGTGCGCTTTCACGACCCCCTCTGATCTTGTGACCCCCAGTGCTTGCCATGGGGGAGGACGGGGAGAAGCGACCCCCGGGCAATGACCCCTTGCGCAGGACGCGCAAGCCGTTCGGGGGTCTCATCAATGACATCAAGAGGCGGCTTCCGTTCTACGGGTCTGATCTGACGGACGGGCTGAACTGCCAATGCCTCGCGGCCTCCATATTCATGTACTTCGCGGCCCTCTCGGGGGCCATTACGTTCGGGGGTCTCATGGGTAAGTACCTAAGTGGGGTTGAAGTGGTTTAAGGGGAAGTTAGTAATATTTAATTCTTATGTGAAATAACTTTATTGAAAAACGTCCAATTGAAATATTTTCTTCACAGTCACTACTCTCTTTTCCAATGATCCCAACAACGACTCTCTACTCCTCCATCTTTAATTACTAAATAGTTATAAAATAGTTAGTACTCTGATGTAATGGGTGGTTTACGGAAAGATGTATTTTGATGTATTTTGAGTAACATGTCGATTTCATGTAAAATTTAAGTACATACTACTAAAATAAATACACAAAAGTTTTCAACATCATCTGGTTTTTTTCCCTTGAGAGAGGAGGTAAAATCTTCGAAGGTTATTCAAGACGAAGTGCGGGGTTTCAGCACTTGAAACAGTGCGCCATATTCGCTAAAACCTTCCTCTCCTTCACCTCAAACACACCTTGAAACCGTATTGTAGAATAAAAAACTCCATCTTCGTAGGGTAAGAAGCTTACCCTACGAAGATGAAGCGGGGATGCCTCATTTTTATATATAACTAGCGGGTTACACCCGCCGCTTCGCCAGCCCATCAAACACACACAAACGCACACACACACACACCCACACACATCCACACACACCCACACATCCACACACACCCACACACACGCACACACCACACACCACACACACCCACACACCACACACACACACACCACACACAAACACACCACACACAAACACACCACACATAAATACACCACACACACACACCACACACACATACCACACACACACACCACACACACACACCACACACACACACCACACACACACACACACACCACACACACACCACACACACACCACACACACACACACCACACACACACACACCACACACACACACACCACACAACATACAAACACACACACACACACCACACACACACCACACACACACCACACACACACACCACACACATACACACACACACACACACACACATCCTCACGCAGCAATACTTAGCCGAACCATTTTTGCGTTGCTACTTAGCCGAACTTAAGAAAAGTTTGTCCAATTTGAATAAGGTTTATATCAATTGATAGCAATTTCAATTTAAGAGATACACACATCTCGGTTTTTTTTACAATTCTCAACCATTTTGAAAATAAGTGAAAAATTCTAACGTTCTGCTAATTCCCGAGCGCGAAGCGACCAGTGCCGGTCTCTAAAATTTCCTCACTCAGCAATACTTAGCCGAACCATTTTCGCGTTTGATACTTAGCAGAACACGCAAATGAAAAAATAGTACTTAACCGAACATTAACGATTTTTGAGCCAGCGTTGAAGGCACCGGTTCTTTTAGGATCACCGAAGTTGAGCAACGTACAGCGAGGTGTAGACTTCGTGATGCTGGCATTCCGGCCCAACAAAGGCTGGGTGAGGTTTATGTGGATACCCGGTTTTTAGTTTCCTGCGAATAGAGGGTAACACCCCCGTCGTCATATGACCATGCAGTAAAAAGTGAGGTTTAACGTCGTTTTAAAAAAATAAATAATTGAAAAGTATATTATTGTCTTAACATAGCTTTGCTCGGGCAGGGAAATGAAATGATTAAATCAAGGCATTATCTACTTAATGGAACGAAACTTTACGTGTGATAAGTTTGGTCAAATGAATCAGGTCCTACTATTACTTCCGATAAATTTATAATATAAAAATTATATAATAGGAATGAAACATATAAGTTCTCAGGAAATTATTATACACAACTCTTGGTAAAACAAAATAATAATCATCGAAATAATTTGAAGATAAAAAACACTGCTAATTATGGACACAATACTTCCTCGTGATTATTTCACATTATATACACGTGGGAATTCTGAAATTTTATACTAAATCACTTGTATCTCCAGAAACCGCTTAACCGATTTTCTTCAAATTTGTTTTAAATGGTAGAATATTATTATTCCTACATTCTAGATTCTACAAAAAATTCTGTATAGGCAAGTTGTGGACCGTATTTTTTGACTTTTTTGTCCCAAATTTCGGATTTACTTAAATATCACAGTTAAATTACAATTAATTAATATTAAAAAGCCCATGTAAAACAATAATATGCATATACACAAAAAGTTTCATCAAATTCGGGTGTACCGTTCACGAGATATAAGCGTTTAAGTAAAAAGTTAGTGGTCAGGCGCATGGTCTCTGTCACCCAGAACCGCTCGTACAACTTTTATGAATTTAAAATGGGACCATCTACAGAACGTGTCCTATATGTGTGCCAAATTTCATCAAAATCCGTTGAGTAGTTTTCTGAGATTTGCGCGTTACAAGAAATATTTTTAAGAGACCGACAGATCGACGGACCGACAGACGGACACAAAACCAATGTTGCTCAGGAGGTTATGAAACGTCCAGAAATATGAAAAAATTGAAATCGGAACAAAAAAATATTTTTTTTTTTTTACAAAAACGAACACAATACTTCCAATTTCTAATATTAGAAATTTCTCGGAAGTAATACCTACACTGTCAATAAATTATTAACACAATACTTCCTCATGATTGGTTCACATTGTATACACGTGGCAATTTTGAGATTTTATACTTAAGCTCAGTGGTTAAGCACTCGCTTCCTATGCGGAAGGTCCCGGGTCTGAACCCCGGCGTCGACAAAAATTTGTATTCAAAATTTGGTTACAGTTGTTTGTAAGGAATACCTTTCGGTGCGCTCGTGTTGACTACTTGACTCAGCACCTAAATGGTAAGTATTGTGTCACTTCTCGCCCATCAGAGTGGAGGCATACTACGGGATGGGCAGGCTACAATACAGAACACAAGCTTCTACAGTATTAGCTCCTGTTCATAGCTACGAAATAAAAAAGGCTGTTAAACACTCATCTTTAAAAAATAAAATAAAACTCCTTTGTATCTCTTGTGCAGTGCACTGGTAGTCAAGTGGTTAAAGCGCTAGTCTGGTGATCCAGGTAGTGTAGCGATTCGTTGGTTCGAATCCCACCCAGTGCATGAATTTTTCCTCATTTATTTGAGTTTGTAACCACAAAATAATAAGACTCTGAGGGTTAAGGTGGTAGAAAATGCTTTGAGCATTAACCTCGCCTGGTGGTTACCTTCCACTATAGAGTAATATTATATCTCAAACCGCTTAACCGATTTTCTTCAAATTTTATAAGTATATGGTAGAATGTCGTTTTTCCAACAAACCCAACTCTACAAAAAGTTCTGTATCGGCAAGTCATATAGACGTATTTTTGCACTTTTTTGTAAAAAAAAAATTGGATTTCCTAAATATCAAAGCTTATGATTTCGCTATATAAATGCACAATGAGAACGCTAACTCCCAGCATATTATATACATACATAATTTCGTGACAATTGGGTGTATCGTTCAAGAGATATAAGCCTTTAAGTAAAATTTTAGTGGTCAGGCACATGGTCTGTATCACCAAGAAGCGATAGTGTGAAGTTAATGAATTTAAAATGGGACCACCTGCAATACGTCTCCTATACCTATTATATGTGTACAAAATTTCGTCAAAATCTCGAAAGTAATAAGAAGTTGTAAAGTCGGCAATAATATAATTACCTCCATTCTCCCTTTGTTTTTATTTCTAACGGTCTGAATTTCGTAAAACACAACCTTTTTTTTATATGAGTTGCATCTGTACTTTGCCTTTGGAGCGTGGTAGGTATCCCCTTTTATAAGAGGGCCATTAAATACAAGAGATCTGCACTTTTAAATCTAAACCAAATTTGATCCTTTATTATGTCTTAACAACTATGACCTTCCCACAGACCCTCCACAGGAGAAGGCAAAATACTGCTATATACCTATCTATTAGTCATTTGGTTGTGAGTTCGAGATTGTTGAATGCTATAATAATTCAGAAAGCAATAGGCAATGTTGGTATGATCAGATCCGTCAGAAAGAGAATAAAATACACTGCCTATTATGGACACAATACTTCCTCGTGAATGACATTCAAATTTTTCTACTTTTATTATCGCTAGAAGCAGAGATTTTTTTTTACTGAATCACTTGTATTTACAAATGTTCTAAGGGTTGGGTGGAAGAGATTGCCACAGACAATATATAACCCCGCCCTTTAGGTAGGACATTAACTTCATTCTCTTTTTTTTTGTTCTTGTATCTTTGCTCAATCTTTTTGTTTTTCTTTATAATTTCATTGTATTTTACTGTAGGTATATATTTTTGTTCTATCTAATTAAACTTACTATAATATAATGTTCTCAACCGATTCTCTTCAAATTTATTTATATGGCAAGCGGCCACAACGGAGTCCCGAAAATAGTATGCATATAGCAGTATTTTCGCTACTTCCGTGGAGGGTCTGTGGGAAGTTAATAGTTGTTAATACATAATAAAGGATCAAATTTGGTTTCGGTTTAAAAGTGCAGATCTCTTGTATTTTATGGCTTCATTACCAAAGGGGCATACGACCTACCTACCACGCTCCAAAGGCAAAAGTACAGATGCAACTCATATAAAAAAAAGGGTGTGTTTTATTCAGACCGTTAGAAATAAAAACAAAGGAAGAATGGAGGAAATTATCCTGTACAGTTTATGACTTCAGATAGTCAGGATGGGGGTTTTACCCTCCATTCGTTAGGAATTGTACCGGCTACCCACTAGGGTCGGAATTGTCAGCCTCACGTGTTCGGAGGGAATAGAAATTTCTGTGCGAAAAGTCTGCTTCAACCGGGAATTGAACTTAGGACTACGGGCAGTAGTCACAACCGTTACGCCATGGAGGCTGGTAAATTTTGGGGATTCCATTACTTTCCTTTCTATATATAGGATAAGGAAAGTAAAAAAGTTATGTTTTATTAAATTCAGATGGTTAGAAGTAAAATTAAAGGGAGAGAATGGAGGAAATTATCCTATTCCTCGACTTTACAACTTCTTATTTTATTATAGTTAGCTAATAAGTTCCCTCTATGATTAGTTTTAAATCTAGTCTTTAGTTCACTGACAATGCCATAACTGGCGAAACGGCCATCTGAAAATAAATAATTAAGTAAAACAAAAAAGCCAAATATTTTTTATCTTCAAATTATTTCGACATAATATGGACGCACGAATATCTCAGTGATTAAGAACTCGCTTGCCATGCATGCGGAAGGTCCCGGGTTCGAACCCTCGCGGAAACAATAGAACTAGTATTCAAAATTTGGTTATACTTGTTTGAAGGGGATATTTTCCTGTGCGTTCTTTTTGACCCAACACCTAAAATCTCAGAAACTACCGAACGAATGTCAACGAAATTTTGTAAACATACATAGGTACATGTAGGGGACGTATTGTAGATGGTCCAATTTTAAATTTATTAACTTTGTATGAGCTTCTTGGTAATAAAAACCGTGCGCCTGACCTCTAACCATATCTCGTGAACAGTTATATCTTGTACCACGAAACGAAGAGATACCGGATGAAATTCTTCTTGATTATTTGTGGAAATGTGTGTATGCATGTCCTACCATTAACGTGCGTCAACGTTCTGGACCACCCTATAAAATTAGATTAAGTTGAAGAATTAACCTTCAGTTTTGAGGTTGTAAAATATCGGTTCGTTCCATTAGTACCATATTATATTCGGTGTTTGCAATTTCCTAGCCTACCGCAAAACCGAAATGTGAAGTTCACTATCCTTAATTTTATTTGGGGTGTGGATGATGAGATTGACCCCTGTCGTTCCCCCTTTTTATTCATACTTTCAATATTCATCTTGATCAAAAGACTCCACCGATTTGGGTCTTGGAAAATAATCCCAACTCTCCTCCCTCCCTCTTTCTCTCTCTCTCTCTCTCTCTCTCTCTCTCTCTCTCTCTCTCTCACGTTTGACTTCCGTAAAAAAAACTTCCGTACCGCCAACAAGAAAGCCACAAAGGCTCCTTCAAAATGATTGCATAACTTGGATATATGAAGGGGTTTTTTGAAAAACAAAAATTGATTTCAATAGCTCTCAACTAACTATTAAACATGGACTAACACAGAATTTTGATGCTTGCATTTTTGCCAGGTTTTCAGACCTTTGAAAGTTCGAGGTAGGCCAAAATAGACATTTTTGATAAGAAATGGACAGAATGAAATAATATGTTGATGTTTTTATGCCAATTTGGGATAACGTTTCGCAAGATCTGCCTAATTTCGTTTATTTTTTTGAAATCGTATGCATAGTTTTTGATAACCCAGGTTATTCTTAACTCAGTTGTGCGTCAAAAGTGTTTTCCGTTAAAAAGTAACCCTTTATGTAAAATGACTGAAAATGAACGAGAACAGCTTATCTTACAATCCACTAGATCTATCGATAACACTTTAGTTCATTCAAATCGGACGTACGGTTCGAAAGATAAGTTTATTCGATTTCTGAAAAGATCCAAAATCTCAGATCAAGTCAAATCTTAAACAAAACATGTCGACATATAACCTCTTCTTTGAGGATTTTTTTTTTCAAATTTGAACTGAAGATAGGCAGTGGTGAATAAAGCCTTACCAAGCATTTGGAACCACTTGTTTGCTTACTCAGCGAAAGTTGAAGGGGTATTTTATCATATTTGAAATTTTGCCTTCAATTCTCATCAAGTATGCAAATTTAGGTATTTTAAACTAAATTTTAGAAAGAAGTAGTCAAAAATATACGTTTTTGGTTCCCAAGAAATTTCCGTACCACCAACAGGAAAGCCACAAAGGCTCCTTCAAAATGATTGCATAACTTGGATATATGAAGGGGTTTTTGAAAAACAAAAGTTGATTTCAATAGCTCTCAACTAACTATTAAACATGGACTAACACAGAATTTTGATGCTTGCATTTTTGCCAGGTTTTCAGACCTTTGAAAGTTCGAGGTAGACCAAAATAGACATTTTTGATAAGAAATGGACGGAATTAAATAATATGTCGATGTTTTTATGAAAATTTGGGATAACGTTTCGCAAGATCTGCCTAATATTGTTGATTTTTTTGAAATCGCATGGATACTTTTTGATAACCCAGGCCATTCTTAACCCAGTTGTGCGTCAAAAGTGTTTTCCGTTGAAAAGTAACCCTTAATGTAAAATGACAGAAAATCAACGAGAACAGCTTATCTTACAATCCACCAGATCTATCGATAGCACTTTAGTTCATTCAAATCGGACGTACGGTTCGAAAGATAAGTTCATTCGATTTCTGAAAAGATCCAAAATCTCAGATCGAGTTAAATCTTAAGCAAAACATGTCGACATATAACCTTTTCTTTAAAGATTTCTTTCAAATTTGAACTGAAGATAGGTAGTGGTGAATAAAGCCTTACCAAGCATTTGGAACCTTTTTTTGCATACTCAGAGAAAGTTGAAGGGGTATTTTATCATATTTGACATTTCGCCTTCAATTCTCATCAAGTATGCAATTTTAGGTATTTTAAACTAAATTTTAGAGAGAAATAGTCAAAAATATACGTTTTTGGTTCCCAAAAAATTTCCGTACCGCCTACAGGAAAGCCAAAAAGGCTCCTTCAAAATGATTGCATAACTTGGATATATGAAGGGGTTTTTTGAAAAACAATAGTTGATTTCAATAGCTCTCAACTAACGATTAAGCATGGACTAACAAAGAATTTTGATACTTGCATTTTTGCCAGGTTTTCAGACCTTTGAAAGTTCGAGGTAGGCCAAAATAGACATTTTTGATAAGAAATGGACAGAATGAAATAATATGTTGATGTTTTTATGCCAATTTGGGATAACGTTTCGCAAGATCTGCCTAATTTCGTTTATTTTTTTGAAATCGTATGCATAGTTTTTGATAACCCATGCCATTCTTAATCCAGTTGTGCGTCAAAAGTGTTTTCCGTTAAAAAGTAACCCTTTATGTAAAATGACAGAAAATCAACTGAACAGCTTATCTTACTATCTACTAGATCTATCGATAGCATTTTAGTTCATTCAAATCGGACGTACGGTTCGAAAGATAAGTTCATTCGATTTCTGAAAAGATCCAAAATCTCAGATCGAGTTAAATCTTAAGCAAAACATGTCGACACATAACCTTTTCTTTAATGATTTCTTTCAAATTTGAACTGAAGATAGGTAGTGGTGAATAAAGCCTTACCAAGCATTTGGAACCACTTGTTTGCAGACTCAGCAAAAGTTGAAGGGGTATTTTATCATATTTGACATTTTGCCTTCAATTTTCATCAAGTATGCAATTTTTGGTATTTTAAACTAAATTTTTTTACGTACATTTTCAAATTTCATTTTTCTCAGTGTATTTAAAAATAGTATTTAGTAGTACAATACACCCGTCAAAAGTAAAAATAGTATTTAGCTGTACAATACACCCGTCAAAAGTAAAAATAGTATTTAGTAGTACAATACACCCGTCAAAAGTAAAAATAGTATTTAGCTGTACAATACACCCGTTAAAAGTAAAAATAGTATTTAGTAGTACAATACACCCGTTAAAAGTAAAAATAGTATTTAGCTGTACAATACACCCGTCAAAAGTAAAAATAGTATTTAGTAGTACAATACACCCGTCAAAAGTAAAAATAGTATTTAGCTGTACAATACACCCGTCAAAAGTAAAAATAGTATTTAGTAGTACAATACACCCGTCAAAAGTAAAAATAGTATTTAGCTGTACAATACACCCGTTAAAAGTAAAAATAGTATTTAGTAGTACAATACACCCGCCAAAAGTAAAAATAGTATTTAGTAGTACAATACACCCGTCAAAAGTAAAAATAGTATTTAGTAGTACAATACACCCGTCAAAAGTAAAAATAGTATTTAGTAGTATAATACACCCGTCAAAAGTAAAAATAGTATTTAGTAGTACAATACACCCGTCAAAAGTAAAAATAGTATTTAGCTGTACAATACACCCGTTAAAAGTAAAAATAGTATTTAGTAGTACAATACACCCGCCAAAAGTAAAAATAGTATTTAGTAGTACAATACACCCGTCAAAAGTAAAAATAGTATTTAGTAGTACAATACACCCGTCAAAAGTAAAAATAGTATTTAGTAGTATAATAAACCCGTCAAAAATAAAAATAGTATTCAGTAGTAGGTATAATACACCCGTTAAAAGTAAAAATAGTAACTATGTACGAGTACTTGGTACCGCTCTTGGGCATAATATTATAATACGGTAGTCACTTTTAACTTGCAGCAAAAGAATCATACACGTGAAAAAAGATTTATCATTCGTCTGGCAGGTTTCAATTTTTTCAAACTAAATAAATGTGGATATGTGGAATCGCTCCTCTATCTCTATATATAAATGTCAAAGACACTCACTGACCACTGACCACTGACCACTGACTGATCATCGCTCTACAGCCCAAACCGTAAGTCCTAGGAAGCTGAAATTTGGTAGGTAGCTTTGTCTTATAGTCTAGATGTGCAATAAGACGGGATTTTTCGAAACTCCCACTACAACACCTGCCATTGACGAAAAAGGATTTTTTGCTTTCACGGCCATGCCTCGGCCCGCAAAGCGGGCGACAGCCCGCTAGTTCTACATATACCTAAGTATTCCGCTTAGGCTGTGTTTCATACAAACAAATTTCTCTTTCATTCATTCCACTTTTCAGGTAAAAGAGGTAGCTAAATTAAATTAAGAACAATCAATGCAAAAATTCAAGCTCACGATTAGCTCAGTGGCTAAGCAGTCGTGCAAGAGGTCCCCGGGTTCGATCGCCGGAGCCGACAAAAAATTGTATTCTAAATTTGGTTATAGTTGTTTGTAAGGGATACCATCCGGTGCTCTCGTGATGACCCAGAACCTAAATGGGTAGTAATGAGTCACTTCTCGTCCATCAACACAAACCACAAAGGTCTATAGTAGCTCCTGTTTCATGGCTAAGAAATAAAAAAAGTCCTTGAAACAATCACCTTCTTCTTTAAAAAAAAAGAAACAAAATCAAAATTTATGATCACGGATCGTTCCACTTGTAGATACACTCGCTGAGGGTATAATTATGTTCAACTTGTAGAGGTTATGGTAAAGCCTTATTCCTCAAATCCCCATCCTTACGAGAATTCTTTTTGAATTTCCAGCTGCAGAGGTAAACTAAGTAGATTTACTGGAAATTTTCCAATACAAATATAAATGTAAATTATAAATTATATTAACGGATTAAACAGATACAAAATTACACTTAAAGAGTATCTTGGACTTCCAGAAGTCGGGACGAGCAGTTGAAACAAAAAAAAAATTAACGAAATTTCAACAAAAAAAAACCGTAGCTTCGATACTGATTTTTGGTTCGCCTAATTATTGCTGCGTAAGAATATACGTAAAAGAAAAATCAATATTTAGACGAACATCAATTTTATTGGGGTTTTTGTAAAATGAGAAAGACTATCCAATATTTATTTTTCAAATTATTAATACAATTTCTTCAACTCATTCTCTATGCGCCAATACCACTCAGAAAACTTAAAAAGTTATATTTTCAATGAAAATGGAAAAAAGAATTAGCCGAACCTCTAATGGTTCGGCTAAGTATTGGATATTTGTGTAAAGTTCGGCTAAGTATTAATTTTTCTTTTACGCGTTCGGCTAATTATTAAGCCGTAAACACACACACACACACCACACACACACCACACACACACACACCACACACACACAAACACACACAAAATGTCATTTAGGTTTGAAAAAAAACCTGAATATTTTTAGTCGCTAGTCTATTTTCTGGTCTTCCCCGGCGTAGCTCAAGAATGGCTCATCACAATTTCGCGATCAATATGTCAAATGAAAGCCTAAACGGGTGAATATTTCCAAACGTGGTTTTTTGATGTCCCCATTGAATAAAAACAAATCGGTAAGGAAAAAATAAAGGAATCCACTAGTGAAATGAAGGGAACACATTAGCTTTAACTTGAAAGTACATAAAACATATTTTTTTATTATTATTTATATAAAAAATAAGTACATGATATCAGCAAATGTCCGTCCTCTGGCCTGTCCCCAGCTTGTTTTAGATTGTTTAAATTTATAATAGCTCAATTCCTTTTTAAATAATTAAATTAAAATATAATTTTTTCAAAAGCCAAGAAGACAACTACTTAACATTGAATTTTATTTTATTAATTACCATTTCAATTATTTCTATTTTTGACTTTAAAGTGTGTCCCCATACTTTTTGTCCTTCCTCTGGCAAGCCACTTTATTGCCGTTTTCAAAAGAGGGGAAAGTAACGTCACTCTATAAAAGGAGGGGAAACGTCTCCTACCTCTCTTGTGATTCTAATTTCCACGTTAGTTTTGTTCGATGTTTTGGTTGTTTGAAGATTTTCAGGAAGTAAGGTTGTGCGTAAGTGCGTCACAGAAGAGCTTGTCTTTCCTCTGGCAAGTAAAAAGAAAAGATTTATTTTACTTTAAAAAAATATAATGAGATGTTTCTATTTTATTTGCAGATTATTTCTCCATTTCGAAAACAATATTAATATTTTTCTTTTAATATTGCACTTAAAAGTTAGAGTTATAGTCAAAATGTCTCTCCTCTGGTAGTCCTTCCTCTGGCTATTTTGTACCTATTATCTCTATTTTTTAAAAAACAGGGAAAAATAGAGAAAAAATAATTTCTCAGAAGTGCACCCTCTAAATACCTAAATATTAATATCCTAGGTACTTGATTTCCCCACATTCAGCTAGTTATTTAAAAAAAATTGGCTGGGGACAAAAATTGCCCTGAAAAAACCACGTTTGGAAATATTCACCCAAACCCTTGCCTAAAACTTTCTCGCTTTGAGTTCATAGGTCGTCACTTCAAATTTCGAGAAAAAATCTCATTTAGGTCAAAAAATGTGAATATTTTACATGTTACCCATCCATTTTTTTACCTTACCCGGCGTAGCTCAAGAACGGCTCATCAGAAATTCGCGATCGATATGTCAATTAAAAGCTCAAACCATTGCCTAAAACTTTCTCGCTTTGAGTTGATAGGTCGTCGCGACAAATTTCGAGAAAAAATGTCATTTATGTCAAAAAACGTGAATTTTTTTGCGTCACCCATCCATTTTTATCCTTACTCATTGTAGCTTAACCTCAGGGAGATATAATCTAGCCTAGAAGAATTTCCTTATCCAAAGGGACCTATGTGCAAAATTTCAGGTTTCTCGGTCAAACGGTGTGGATTTGTATAAAGAACATACATACACACATACATACATACACACATACATACATACATACACACATACAGACAGCTTTCTTTTATAGATATAGACTAGCGGGTTACACCCGCCGCTTCGCCAGCCCATCAAACACACACAACGCACACACACACCCACCCACACACACCCACCCACACACACACATCCACACACACACATCCACACACACGCACACACACGCACACACCCACACACCACACACACACACACACACACATATCACACCACACACACCACACACACCACACACACACACACCACACCCACACACACACACACACACCACACACACACCACACACACACCACACACACACACACCACACACACACACACACACACCACACACACACACACACACACCACACACACACACACACACACACACACACACACAACACACACACACCACACACACACCACACACACACACACACACACACACACACAAAATGTCATTTAGGTTTGAAAAAAAACCTGAATATTTTTTGTCGCCCATCTATTTTCTGGCCTTCCCCGGCGTAGCTCAAGAATGGCTCATCAGAATTTCGCGATCAATATGTCAAATGAAAGCCTAAACCCTTGCCTAAAACTTTCTCGCTCTGAGTTGATAGGTCGTCACTTCAAATTTCGAGTAAAAATGTCATTTAGGTCAAAAAACGTGAATATTTTACATGTTACCCATCCATTTTTTTACCTTACCCGGCGTAGCTCAAGAACGGCTCATCAGAAATTCGCGATCGATATGTCAATTGAAAGCTCAAGCCCTTGCCTAAAACTTTCTCGCTTTGAGTTGATAGGTCGTCGCGACAAATTTCGAGAAAAAATGTCATTTATGTCAAAAAACGTGCATTTTTTTTGCGTCACCCATCCATTTTTATCCTTACTCATTGTAGCTTAACCTCAGGGAGATATAATCTAGCCTAGAAGAATTTCCTGATCCAAGCGGACCTATGTGCAAAATTTCAGGTTTCTCGGTCAAACGGTGTGGATTTGTATAAAGAACATACATACACACATACATACATACATACACACATACAGACAGCTTTCTTTTATAGATATAGATTATTATTTTTATTTTAAGATGAATGAGTATGTTAAATATTAATAAAAATCAATAGTTGGAATTTTTCAACCTATTATCAGACATAAATAGCTAAAAAAAAAAAAAAGACTACTATGGGTATACTTCATCTGATTAAATTTTTATTCTTTTTAGTTAACAGGCTAATTGCTTTCTCCTCCACAGCTGACAAGACAAACAACCTGGTGGGAATCTCAGAGACCCTCCTAGCCACCAGTCTGTCCGGTATTCTGTTCGCCCTGGTGTCTGGCCAGCCTCTGATCATCATAGGCACCACCGGACCTCTCATGCTGTTTGACGAGAGCTTGTTTAACGTGAGTAGCGAAGTGAAGCTCTTTAATTTTACAAGAATGTGTTCCCATTTATGACAGTAAAATTACATGATAGTAAAAAAAAAAAAAATTCAAGTATCTAGAAAGGTTGACATCACATAAAAGTTAAGTTGGAACAATTACACAATAACTCAAACCTAGATATAAGATAAACCTGTGTGTAAGAACACAATTTCAAATCAAATTTACTTCTTCGCGTCTGTCGAAACATTGAATGCTATAAATTGTTTACTAGAAACTATGACCCGTACTTACATCTGTACGCTCCGAATAAGTGTGCGCTTATCCCAAATGAACCAATCAGATCTTTGTGTGACATTTGAAAGGGAGATTAGGGGATTATGAAAGTGGTTTAACCAATTATCTAATTGGTCACACAAAGCGACGGTGGAAAGGAAGATTAGGGGATTATGAAAGTGCTTTGACCAATTAGATCGCTTTGTGTGACGGTGGAAAGGGAGATTAGGGGATTATGATAGTGGTTTCTGGAATGAGGGCCTGATCGCCCCCTTAACAAGCTACTTCTCCCCGTTACCCCTCAGTTCTGCAAGGCGAATGACATAGAGTACCTCACCATGCGGGTGTACATTGGCCTCTGGATCTTCATCATAGCCCTCCTGGTGGCTCTCATAGAGGGCAGTGTGTTCGTCAAGATCTTCACGCGCTTCACCGAGGAGATCTTCTCGTCCCTCATCTCCTTGCTGTATATCTTCGAGAGTGTGGGCAAGCTCTTCTCCGTGAGTACACACGTTCCTACCAGTCTGGTAACTCAGAGGTTGCGGGTTCGAAACCCAGCTCAGTGGTAAAGGCGGCACTCTGTGAATCCAGATGTCGTGGTTCGAAACCCAGCCGGGACATGACAAGTTATCCTCCCATTTGGGATTTTTACCACATAATAATATGTCTTGGGCTTACTGCTGGAATAATGGGACTTTAACAGTCCTTATCGGGCAGTATAAATAAGGCGATATTATTATTATTATTATTATAATACGTACTAAGCTTACTGTCAAAATAATGAGACTCGTAAGTCCCTATGCGAAAGTATATATAAAAAAAGCTCAGTGATGTACTCTGGTAATATCGCTACTGGTCGTTACTCAAACAATTCACTACTCATTTTTCCTCATGAGGTATGAGTGGACCTCGGGCATCCACGTACAGAGCAGCAAATATCCTACCTGGTTGGGATCAAAACCAGGTCACCTTCCGTCCAACCCTTGAGCGCTACTCCAATCTGCCACGGTGACTACTTACTTGCTGAAAATCATCTGAGTTATAGATACTTGGGCTTATTATTTAAAAAATCTCGTGTTTACTCCTTTAAGGTAAAATGAAATTCGAAGGAAGTCAACTGAACCAACATTGGTCATGTTGTCATGTATGGATGAACCAACATTGGTCTTTTTTTTCTTTTCTTTTTCTTACATTCTTTATATTTTTTACTGTACTAAGTTACTGAATTTTTTTGTTTTTTCATCAACTACTATAGGTCAACCATTTTTAAGCTTTAGTTTTACGCTTTTTTAGTTTTACGCTATAGTTTTACGTTTCAATTTTACGTTTTAGATAGGTTACGGAAACTTGTAAATTGGTATCTCCCGTCAACTTATAAATAATAATAATAATGTTCCCCAGGTATTCAAGAAGCACCCCCTCATGTCCCTCCAGGAGTACTGCTCCCCCAACACCTCCTCCTCCTCCAACACAGGAAGTCCTGTGGCCTCCGCGCTGCTGTCTCCAGACACCAGCAACTACACGGACAGCGACAGGTGAGATGGGCCTAGCGTTCCTCCCACGGGAAGTACCAGGCAAAGTCGAATGGTCTAATAAATAAGTGGCAGCAAAGATACGTGAAGACCATTCCTCAAGTCGGACTTGCCATCACTCTAATTTGAACTGTTAGCGTAATGGGACTTCCTGTCTCGAGCCGACAGTCTAAATAAAGCACTACTATTCTATATTATCAATCAAAGAGGTCCTTAGTACGCAGCCACAATGGAGTACCCTTGAATATATACCTAAGACCCTAAAAATAAACTAACCATGTTATTAAATGTAAGCGGCCTCAACGGAGTGGAGTCACAAAATTCGTCTATATCAAGCTGTAGGTACCAGGATCTGAGGTCGAGGGTGTAGGGCCTCGGTCGGCAATTAGCGGACCGCGGTCCGAATCCGGACCCCGAAGGTCTTTTGTCCGGCCCGCGAACAGAATTTTAGGCCCGAAAAATAATAATGTTTTTCTCTTTCTTAAAAGAAAAATTGATTTGCAAGAAGAAGTAGTCCTAAATGAGCAAAGAGACAGGATGGACCGAAGAGTTTTGGTGTAAGAATGTTCCAAAAGACTGATGGTTCTTATTAATCCTGACCGCGGAGATTTTTCTAATGATAATCCGGACCCTGACAGGATTTAATGGCCGACCCCTGGTGTAGGGTATAGACCTAGGGTTCTCGTTGTGCCCGCCTACTTAGTATGGAACCAATTTGAAACGATAGATCATAGCAATGTTTCTATTATTAGAATTATTATTAATATTATTATTTAACACTTTATTGGTCAACTACATACATTCAATAAAATAGGACATGATATATATATACAGGGTGGGGCAAAAGTCTGGAAACCCCTGAATAACTTTCGAATGGCTTCTCCGGTAAAATTAAAATTTTGTACGGTAAACCAGGCTAATAAGACCTTCTTTTAGAGTGGGGTCGATTTTTGTTACCGGCCCCCATGTCGGGGCCAGGGGGGCCAACTTCATTTTTTTAAATACGAACCCCCACCTTGCGATACATTTTTGAAAAAGTCTTTAAATAAGAATTACATTGGTGCAAATTTTATTTTTTTAATATTAACTGTTTGCAAATGGCGTCCAACTTTGTGTATGCAGTAAAGTCTGGAAACCCCTGAATATCTTTCGAAAGGGCTTTCTCAGTAAATTTAAAATTGTGTACGGTAATCCTTGGTAATTAGACCTTATATTAGAATGGGACCGATTTTTTTTACCGGCTTCCATGTCGGGCCAGGGAGGCCAACTTCATTTTTT
Organism: Bactericera cockerelli; assembly: GCA_024516035.1. Lineage (NCBI taxonomy): Eukaryota > Metazoa > Arthropoda > Insecta > Hemiptera > Triozidae > Bactericera > Bactericera cockerelli. Next base: position 53,277 of record JAMCCL010000045.1, read on the forward strand.
TAAATAAGAAACCTCACCTTGCGATACATTTTTGGAAAGGTCTAATTACCCCGACTTAAAGTGCACAATTTTAAATTTACTGAGAAAGCCCTTTCAAAAGATATTCAGGGATTTCCAGACTTTACTGCATACACAAAGTTGGATGCCATTTGCAAACAAATAATATTAAAAAATAAAATTTGCACCAATGTATTTCTTAATTAAAGACCTTTCCAAAAATGTATCGCAAGGTGGGGGTTCGTATTTAAAAAAATGAAATTGGCCCCCCTGGCCCCGACATGGGGGCCGGTAACAAAAATCGACCCCACTCTAAAAGAAGGTCTTATTAGCCAGGTTTACCTTACAAAATTTAAATTTTACCGAAGAAGCCATTCGAAAGTTATTCAGGGGTTTCCAGACTTTTGCCCCACCCTGTATATATATAAAAATAGAATATGTAGTGAACCAAGAGGCGAGGTTAAAGCCTGTGGCTTTCTCTTCCACCGAACACCGTTTCTAATATCCCAGGTCTGGTTTCAGGAGCTACACCGAGCCCCCCACCACAATCCCGTCCATATTCCTGGAGAAGCTGCCCACCTCGGACCACCAGCCCGACACGGCCCTGTTCTGCACAGTGCTGGCCCTGGGCACCTTCCTCATAGCCCTCTACCTGAGGCACTTCCGGAACAGCAAGTTCCTGGGACGGAGTGTAAGTTCAACTTCTTCTAAACCTTCAGGACGAAAAACATAATAATAATAATATCGCCTTATTTATACTGCCCGATTGAGACTACTAAAGTCCCATTATTCCAGCAGTAAGCCCAAGACATATTATTATGTGGTAAAAATCCCAAATGGGAGGATAACTTGTCATGTCCCGGCTGGGTTTCAAACCCGCGACCTCTGGAATCTCTGGATTCACAGAGTGCCGCCTTTACCACTGAGCTACCGAGACAGACGAATGCTTTAGGTATCAAACTATTGGTGTTTATCTATTATATCTGTTCAAATTCAAGATTGAAATATTTTTGACTTGAAAAGGGAGTTCACCCGTCCTTAAATTTTAAGGTTTATAATGTTAACAAATAACAAAAAATCTGGTGTAAACATCACACGACTTTCCTTATCATAATTATAAGGAATTGGAACAGGACCAAAAGCCACTGGTGACTCAAAGGTAACATTTAGCTAAAAATCAATATCAAATTTGTAATCAGCACCTCAAATTCATTGGATTTGATATGTCACAACCCCCATCTACGATAAATAATAAAAAAGTTAATCAAAGCGGGTCCCCCCCAAAATACCGGTAAATTGGGGCCGAGGTCCAAAAAGTTCAAGATATCAAAAAAATGATCAGAAGAGACCCCTATTATTTTTTTAATCTAAGACATAATTGTTCTCTAATATTTTTTTGTATCTTTAACCAATTCAAAGAAGCGGCACTTGCGGCCAATATTTGCGGTCCTGCCGATTGCAACCAAAAGTTTCGTGGTTCGTCTGGTGTATAATTATAATTAGCATACCAAATTTCAAGTCTCTAGCTCTTACCGTTCTCGAGATATCCTGTTTACACACACACAGACAGACAGACAGACAGACGCACGGACCAATGGCTGAAAACAACTTTTTTGGTATCCTGAGGCTATAATTCGTCCAGAAATGTGAAAAACTGGGTAGGTCAAATTTTCGACGAATACAATACTTTCCTTATTATAGGATAAGGAAAGTAAAAAATGTCAAGA
>JAMCCL010000045.1:60000-147992 GCA_024516035.1 Bactericera cockerelli
AGAATTAAGTCTCATTAAAACTGTGAAAAAGTTATAAAGAAAATAAAAGAGATATATCTGCAAAAAAAAATCAATTTTTGGTATTTCTGATATAAGTCTGACTTAACCCCCAAAGTCCATCATTCAAGTTGAAATTTTGGTTAAAAAATTCAAGTATAGGTCCAAAAGAGTTAAGTCCCATCATTCAAGTTGAAAATTTTGGTGAAAAAGATTCAAGTATTGGTTCAAAAGAGTTAAGTCCCATCATTCAAGTTGAAATTTTGGTCAAAAGATTTAAGCATTGGTTCAAAAGAGTTAAGTCAAGATCCAAAAGACTTGTGTCGTAAAAGTAAATGAAGGAAACGTTTTCTTGACCAAATGAATAGAAAAAAATGTGTAAAATGCTTCACTTTGGCCCAGAAAGAAAACTCCTAAAAGATTTCAACTAAAAGAAAAAATACAAAAATCAAAGTATGAGCGGTTGATTTATTTTGTCTCTCCTGAAAAGTTGGGTTTCTTTACTTAACCCCTTTTGCCCAGGCATGCAAGATATGTCCTAACTAAAGACGGGGATATTGCCTTGGGCAATCTCTTCACAACAACTTATATTGACCTCTCCTCCTGGTGTCGCCCACAGAGCAGCGAGTGAGCGCCCTCATAGTCGCCAGTCTGGTGGGCATCTCCGTGCTGCTGTCCCCCCTCCTGCGGCTCGTGCCCATGTCAGTCCTGTTCGGAGTCTTCCTCTACATGGGCATCTCCTCCATAGACGGCGTCCAGTTCTTCGAGCGGCTCAAGCTGTTCCTCATGCCTGTCAAGCACCACTCTCAGGCCACCTATGTGCGCAGGGTGAGTCCCGCGCAGTCTCAATTATATTCAAATTCAAAAAAAAAAGAAAAAAAAAACACCGCAGAAGTTACTTGGTAGCTTAGGTGATGTATGTACCTATTATGTAAAATAAAGTAAACCCATTCAAAGTTACTTGTTAGCTTAGCTTATGTATGTACCATGTACCTATTATGTAAAGTAAAGTAAACCCATTCAAATTAATGCAAAAAAAAAAAAATCAAAATATTTATTTTTACAAGAATATTCTTTACAATTTTTACTATGTAGGAATGCGGACAGATTTTTTACTCAACAAGAAATATGTACTTATTCAAACACAATCGTTATGTAAGTAAATAAGTAAACGTAAAATTCCTTCTACTACATAGGGTACATGTACCAATTATTTGACAGTGAAGAAAAAGCGACCATAATTTTCGACACTTTTTTTTCCACCCTCGCAAGGTTTTACACGGACACATTATTTTGGAATTCCTGTACTTAGAAAGTACAGAGGAAAACTTTTGACGCTTGTCTTTGTATTTTATGAGTGTTACACTTTATGAGGATTAAGAAAAAAAATGTCGAAAATTATGGTCGCTTTTTTCACTGTCCAATTATTGGCACATGTAATGTTACTTTAATTTTCTCAATCCGTTGAAATGAGACTACGGTAAGGGTCTTAGTTAACAAAGCTCAACTAATTTTGACACATATTACAATGTTATAATTTTGAAAAAGACGATTACACAAATACATATTAATATACACTTGCGAGCAATGAAACTAGGACACTTGTTTCCTTCTAAATTCTACTATCGCTGTGACACGATGCATGCTTTTTAGGCCCAGTGTTATACTTTACTGAAAAGTAATTTTTTTCATCTCTCAAACACAGTTTGTTTCATTCGAATCGGCTTTATTTTTACCGAGTTATGGCAATTTTAGACAGACAACTCCAAATAAACAAGAAGGTAGCCTTTTTTTGAAAATCTGTAGATTACGTAAAAATTTCATTTTAAACAATTTTGGCCAGTATTTTCTTTCTTTTGCTATTCAAATGATGAATTCTCACATTAAATCAGTATCATTTGTTCTGTGAAAATGGACACAGCTCCTGATGTAGCTTCAAGTGTGGTTGCTTTGCTTGAAAGTGGTTTATCAGTGAGAAATGTTGCAAATCAGCTCAACATCAGCAAATCTACAGTCAGCAGACTATTTAAGAGGTACAAGGAGACCAATAGCTTCAATCGCAGACCAGGATCAGGTCGTACTCGCAGAACAACAGCTCGAGATGACCGATTCATCATGATGACCTCTCTGAGAAATCGTCACATTTCCGCAGTTGGTGGCCAGCACGAGCTGCAGAGGACACGGGATGTAGCTGTTAGCGAGTGGACAGTTAGGAGAAGACTGAAGGAGAAAAACTTGACCCCCAAAAGAGCTGCTATTGGCCCCAGACTGGCCCCACATCACCGAAAAGCACGCCTGGACTTCGCACTCCAACATGTCAATTGAACCCATGAGCAATGGAGCCACGTATTGTTTACGGATGAGAGCCGGGCATGCTTGTATGTGAATGACAGGCGAGAAAGAGTATACCGAAGACTTGGGGAGCGGTTTGCTCAATGCTGTATCAAGGAAACTGTGGCATTTGGTGGTGGTTCCTGTATGTTCTGGGGTGGAATTACAGCAGAAGTTAAATCGGACATTATTTTCATCGATTGTGGACTAGTGGGGGGAAGTTTGACGGCAGAAAGGCACATAGAGGAAGTGCTGTAGACCAGGTGATACCTTTTGCTGCATTTTATGGAGAAGAATTTGTCTTCATGCATGACAACGCCCGACCGCACAAGGCAATCATTGTCACTAGTTACCTAGAGGATGTTGGAACTGATACATTGGTCTGGCCTGCAAACAGTCCGGATCTAAATCCGATTGAACATTTATGGGATATGCTAAAGAGAAAAGTCCGAGCTAGAAATCCGTCTCCTGCGACCACAGTGGAACTCAAAATGGCACTAAGGGAGGAGTGGGACAATTTACCTCAAGATGTTGATAAAAATCTGATCTTTTCAATGAAAAAACCGACTGGAAGCAGTAATTAGGGCCAGGGGGGAAACACAAACTACTGAAAACCTTGAAAATGTTATAAATTTGTAAAAAAAAAAATGTTTATAATGACTTTGTTAAACCCAAATGTATTCTTTTTTTGACATTTTTTACATTCCACCCTGTTACTTTGAAATGAGTTGTCCAATCTTCCTAATTTTTTCTTAAAATAAAAGAAAACAAAATTACCTTTCACATGAAATCAATATGTTTCAGGAGAAAATTATCGGAGAGTTTTAAATTTGGAATTTTTAAGTGTCCTAGTTTCATTGCTCGCAAGTGTATTTTGAATACTTTCTGTTTTTTTTTTTTTTTTTTTTTTTCTTTTTTTTAATATCAATAGTTTATTTATTTATTTTCTTTATAAAGAAACATTTATACAAAGGTACTTCTCCTAAGCTTTGAAGAGCTTCTAAGAGAAGCTCTTCAAAGTTCACAACACAAATCACTCGTTCTGCCTCCAGGTCGCAACCAGCAAGATGCATCTGTTCACCATCATACAAGTTCTGTGCCTGATCGTGCTGTGGATCGTCAAGTCCTCCTCCATATCCCTGGCGTTTCCCTTCTTCCTCATCCTTATGTTGCCTGTGCGGGCTCAGCTGTCGCGGGTTTTCACCCCTGCGGAGCTGCGTGCGGTAAGTACATGATATGTTGCGGCTTATGTATGAATTGTAGAGGTAAATACATGATATTTTGCGGGTTTATGTATGTACTGTAGAGGCAAGTACCTACATGATATGTTGCGGACTTATATATGAATTGTAGAGGCAAGTACATGATATGTTGCGGCTTATGTATGAATTGTAGAGGTAAATACATGATATGTTGCGGGTTTATGTATGTACTGTAGAGGCAAGTACATGATATGTTGTGGCTTATGTATGTATTTTAGAGGTAAGTAGATGATGTTGCGGCTTATGTATAAATTGTAGAGGTAAGTAGATGAATAGTTGACTGAAAAAGCATAATATTCTAGAACAATTTTCTGGGTGTTGCATAGCAATTTCGCCTGCGAGTTTTGACCATAACGCCACACTCTTTGTCCAGGGTAAATAATGAAAGGACTGTCCTTCTTTGTTCCAGCTGGACAGTGACAAGCCGAACATGGAAGAGGACGTGGATGAGCTAGACTTCTACGCTGAAGCTCTGCTGCCTGGCTAGTCCACTCCAACTCATCTCCATGGGATCTGGCCCAGTATCTGGTGAATTTGATCCTGATGTCACCCTATCTGTTTAAAAAACTCAAGCGAACATGATTCTAAAGAACCTCGCGAAAAAAGATATTCATAGGAATTTACATGTCAATGGAATTCAAATGAATGAATCATCAATATTGTACATCGTCGAGCTGTGTTGATATTATGTCATTTAATATTAATCCTCTTTCTTGAACTGTATCATTAGTTGTTTCTCTGAACTTATCACTGTGCTGTACTTAAATAACTTTTAACTTTCTTTATCTTATAGAAAGGAAAATAATGTACCATCCTAATCACCCAAATTTTCAATAGCCTCTTTCATTAGTGTCGAAACAACGTTTAGAGTATCTACACAAAGCCTAAATGCCAAATTTCAGTCATTGGTCCATGTGTATGTGTGTTTCTGCCTGTGTGTGTATCTGTGAACTCAAGAACGGTGTGATCAAATTTGGTATGTACCTAGATAAGAACGAAACAAGGATGGCGATACGACATGTAACTTTTCGTTCAACTGTGGCGACATTTTGACCGCCTTCTGGTGCAATTTGATGGTTCTGTCTAAACGGTAAGACGTATGAAAAATTCCACAGCAAAAAAAAGAAGTCTTTCTTAGAGAATATAAATAAAAGTGTTTACATAGAAAAGGCCGTCTGCCTAGTTTACCTGTGTTTCGGCTCGAACTAACTTTTTTAATGCATACGATATGGAATGTGTGACTTATTAAATTCAATGTTTTTGAGGTGCCGAAAAAAAATTTGATAAAAAATTAACGCTAAGTGTTTCTGTTGAGTCACCAATGTAAACCAACCACTTTTTGGTGGGTTGGGTGGCCCTGATTACGCAGTTAGCAATATCGTAAAAACTCATCAGAGTGAACTCATGCTATTTAAATGAAATTTTGAAGTCGCAAATATACTCAAGAGTGACAAACTTGGACTTTTTTTTTGTTGAGGGATAAGGAAAGTTGTGTGATGTTCACACCAGTTTATTTATATTTTACTCTCTCCGACTTCTCAAAGTACCTACCTGCCCTCGTCTTGAATATTTTACACATAATTAATTCATTCATAAATTTCTTTATGCACTTTCTTTCTTTGTTTTAATAAAATTGTTGTCTCCAATTTTCCTTTGTTCCTTATTTTAGTTGGTACTCATTTTTCTTTTCCTAGTCTATCAATTTCATTGTTCTCCGTTCAAATTCGGTTCCTTCCCCCCCCCCCCCCCCCCCCAATCTTGCTCCTTTCCTGTTTAGTGGTGTCTCTTTTTTTTTTTTTTTTTTTTTTTTTTTTTTTTTTTTTTTTTTTTTTTAAAGATGAGTGTTTCACAGCCTTTTTTATTTCGTAGCTATGAAACAGGAGCTACTGTAGACGCTTGTGGTCTGTGTTGTAGCCTGCCCATCCCGTAGTATGCCTCCCCTCTGATGGGCGAGAAGTGACACAATACTTCCCATTTCCATCTTTCTATCATTTTATCTTTTCTTTTCTTTTCTTGAATAGGTAGGTACCTATTTATTTTCTTCACTGATATACATAGGTATAACTGCTATTAGTTAGGTTTCATTACTATTGTTCCTACTTTTTTTCCATAGTTTCTTTGTCCTTAGATGAATGATCTATTCTTTTATTTTAAATACATTTTGTTTTAACATTTTATTTTGTTTGGTTCAACCAATTTGTATAATAATATAGGTAGATATTCTAATGTAACATTTTATCTCTCCGATTTTGAGATTTATTCTTTTTCGAACAATATTTTTTTTTATCTCAAAGAGATAGAACCGGTGTTCGGAAAATAATTCTCATGGAAAATTTAGACTTGTAAAACAATATTAGTATTGTCTTAAAGTAAGTATGTCAGTTTGAATTAAAAGTTACTGTTATGACGTCACTGAAAAATAATTGAATAAATAAGAAGCAGGAGTGCAGGACTTACATTGTTCTGTGCAAATACGATATTGTTTCTGAATTATTTACATGTTTCGAATTGATAATAAAATCCTGTACTTACATACATAATACAAAATATTGAATTGGTGAGTAATAAAATATAGGGCCGTTTTTCCATTTGTAGTTGGATAACTCTTTTATGTGTAATTATCTTCGGATTTTACGGGATGTGTTGTTTTGCTGTATAGTTTTATGCTTGATCGTGATTTCGAGGGAAATTTCATTTTCAGTGTCTGCCATTTTTAAAAAAATATAATTTCTAAGTAGGTACATAATAATATATGACAAAAGATTCTTATTAAAAAGATTCAGTAAATATCTACAAAAACTAGCAGGTATGAATATCTATGTATCATGTTTTATTAATCTCTATGAATATTTTTTATTTTATAATGAAAATCTCTATGATGATCCAACATTGGAAAGTCTCCAATCAACAATTTTTCATTCGAATAAGTGAAAATATCTTTCCATGGTCAATAAGACAAAATAAATGCATTTGAAAATCGTTTTGACTCGAAAAAATATTAATCAATTAGTAGACACTCGGCAGAAAATGAAATTCTTCCCCCGCATGGAATTAAAAGGGTGCTAGAGGAAGCGTTGTTAAAAGTATTAATTTAATTTTAGTTAAGTAATTAGTTATTAGTTCATTAATAATATTAATTAATTAGTTTAACTCAAACTCAAGTGATAGTAAAAGGCTGTTTCCAATAGTTGGTGGGAGTGAGAAAGAGAATAAGAGAGAGAGGGAGAGAGAAAAAGAAAGAAAGAGAGGTAACAATGTAGTAGTTACTGATTGATATTGGTACTACTGATTGATAAATAATGTTTGAACTTTTGTAAAATATAAGGACAACGTATTTGTGACTGATAAGAATACTAGGTACCTAACTATTTGTATACCTCTGTACGGCTATCGTCTACCAAAGCTCTTTGTCGCTGCAACCTTCAATAAATATTCTGTGACATTTACCTAACTATCCTGAAAATATCCTACATTCGAAATTTCAAACAAGCGAGCAAACCGTTAGGTAATATAATAATAACACTTTTTAGTAGAAGGTAACCACCAGGCAAGGTTAATGCTCAATCATTTTCACAAAGTCAAATGAATGAGAAAAAAAATTAAGCACTGGGTGGGATTCAAACCAACAGATCCATACGCCACCTGGATTATCAGACTAGCGCGTTAACCACTTGACTATCAGTTTTTACTCTGATTATTTTTAAGTGTCAAAACCTCCTTATAATAATATATTATGTAGTATCAGTTTCCTAATAAAAACATTTATACGTAGTTTCAACACAAGTATCATTTTCCTTATAAGTATCTAACAGTAACTGTAAGTTCACATTTAGAAGTGTTGTGTCAAAAGAGTGTGATGGAGAGACCATGTTTTTCCAAAGGCCAAACTATTTGGAACGCCTACCTCTTATTTTAGATTTCCATTAGATTAGACCTTTTTTTAGAAGTATTCCTTCATTTTGGAATTTTTGGATTCCCTTTTTTTATTTTGAAAAAAAAACAATATATATTCTTGTTATATCTTCATTGACACTAAAAGCTTTACGTGTTATTATTTACTTCCAATTATTTATCTATTGTTCAACGTCGATGTAGTAATAATCTTTAACAGCCCTTTTGGTATGCAGGTTTATTAGCGTGTGCGCAAAATTCATAAATTTAATGTTACAGGAAGCGGTTAGTGCTAGATTATTATTCTAAACTGGGTCTTTTTTTTTTTTTTTTTTTTTTTTAAGTGGGGTTTAACGTCGCTTTCAACTGCCATGGTCATATCACGACGGGGGTTTTACCCTCCATTCGCAGGAAACTCACAAACCTGCTACTCACATTGACCTCACCCAGCCTGAGTGGGGCCGGGAAAAGCCAGCGTCACGAGAATTAGAATTTGAATGGTCACCCATCCAAGTCTTAACCTCGCTGGATGTCGCTTAACTTCGGTGTTCTGAAGGGAACCGGTGTATTCAACATGCCATCGACGCTGGCTATTATTCTAAACTGGGTCTGGTTGGAGTCCCATAAGAGAAGGGCCAATTTTCACAATTGGGTTTTCATTTCACTGATGTACAGAAAACGGAATAGACTCGTCGCTCAACTGACGGAGAAATGCAACGAATTTCAAATACCTCAATGTTTCATATTCATAGATATCAAAAAAGCTTTCGACTCAGTGGAACAAAATGCGGTACTTCATTAATTCACAGGACTAGATTCTATGTTAGAGTAAATCAAGACACAAGTTGAAATAAATCCACCCAAATCACATTATTTACAAAACCTATTAAAATCCAGATCAAGCATGGAGTCAAACAAGGAGATGTAATTTTTCACCATACTTATATTCACAACAACGATAGAAAGTAAATTCTTCAGAAAATCGAGAAAAGCTGAATAAGCATAAATTGGCAAACGGTGAAATTATTTGAAAATAGAGCACGATTAAGTTAGTGGTACGATACTCTCTTGTCGTGCGGAAGGTCCCGGGTTCGAACCAGAGATTACAAAAATTATAGGTATCTTTTTTTTTCTTTTTTTAACAAATTTTTATAGATGTATTTTACTACAAGGTTTAATCTGGTATTCAAAATTTGATTGCCGTTATTTGTAAGGGTTACGTGAAATCGTGTTGAGCCAACCTAAATGGGAAGTATTGTGTATTTTCTCGACCATCAGAGGTTAGTCAAAATACGGGATGGGCAACTGGGCAATCTACAACACTGACCACAAGCGTCTGCACTTCTGCAGTAGCTAATGTTTCGTGGCTACAAAAAAAAATATGCCGTGAAACATTCATCTGATAAATAAAAACTATTTCCTGACGATATCGGTCAAATCGCTAGAGAATCCAATACTCTAAAACAAATCTTGCACCAAATACACAGAGATTGTTCTAAAATAAGTTTAGAGATTCACCCCTATAGGACTCAGTGGATAAAGATATGCCGCCACTGGTCTAATAGCTACTCAGTATTCCTCTCGAGATATTCTGCACTGCTGGGAATCAAACTTTATATTGACTTCTGGATGATAATGTACGTAGGTAATACTTCAAAAAAAAAAAAAAAAAAATAGAACCAGCGTATATGGTATGTACACCAGTTCTTCTTCTATCACTAAAGTTCAGCGAGGTTTGCATGAGTGACCATATTTTATATTCGAACCTTAGTGATGCTATCTCAAGCTGAGTGAGGTTAATCTGAGTAATTGGTTTATGGGTTTCCAGTGAATGCAGGTAAAACTCCTGTCTTGACTGACACTGACCTAGATGTTAAAGAGACGTTAAGCAATAATAATAAAAATAATAATAAATAAATAAACTTGTAGGAAAAAATCATAAAAACAAAATTCACCCGACGCCACTGGTCTGATTGGAAAGTTTCTGATTTCGGCTTGGGAAATTTCAACCAAAAAGTTCTCACGAACCTTTTGCTTTGTCCAACTTTTACCTGCTATCCAGATAGTGTTATAACAGTTTGACCAATCAGAAACGAGGAAAATTCACTCCGACCTAGCAGGGTCACTGAAAAAGCCGGCTAGTCAGTTCAGTTTTGTTTCGGATCTCCTTGCGTCTTGTTCGTTGGTTCATTTCTCAGCCTTCGATTTTTGTTGGTTTTTTTGATATTCTTATTAAATTATTTTAAGAAGTTCCTTTGAAATAAATGAGTAGTAGGGAATTACAAGTATGGAGAACCCTCTCCACCGTATCGAGATTGCACCGTATCGAGCATTTGAAATTGATTTTTTAATCAAGTTTTAACTTTGTGAATCTTGTTTTAAAGTTAAATTTCACAACATTGATGGCAGTTCTACAGAATCAGGTAATGATTGCGTTTCTTTTCCTTAAGTCTTATTTATCAATTTTTAAACTACCTATAGCATACGATATACCTATAAATAAATAAGAATGTCTACCCCTCTTAGTAAGTTTACACGGAACCCATGCGGTCACTTTCCTAATCTATATAATTATAGTGTTTTCATCAAGAACAAGAACTCAAGCCCGGGGTGGGCGTTGGTCATGTTGGTGTCACCAGATCAATTGGTTCTTGTAAATGTAAATCCCTCCGTTTTGGGCTTCTGAGGTGTTGATGCTTTTTTCGAGATAGAGGACCTAATTCAACACACTATCCTAGTCCTTTATCTAGGCTTGGGACTGGGGTTAGCACCTTATCCCAGATGGGGCTGACGTCCTTCCAGAAGGACGCTTGAAAGGTACTACGTTGTGGATTTTTCTAATTAATTCAACTTGTTGGGGATGGTTGGCGACACCTCAAACTCTTTGTTTAGAGTCCGAGTGATAAGTTGACACCACTTTTATTTTGATATATTCTTGCGTGTGACTCTGATAAGAAAGTTTGGATAGCTGTAAATTTCAATGGATGAACGAGACCGACTCCGAGTGGGAGGGTAAGTAAATTCATTGTATTTTTTAACTTTTTTATCAACTTTTTTTTCATTTTCAATATAAAACAATGTAAGTTATAATATAGATAGGTTTGATTTAGCACATAACTATTATTATCGGGCACAGGTGGCCTGAAACTTGCGTGTCCTTCCAGAAGGACGTCAGCAAAATGTGGAATTGTTTGTATGAAGAAAAAAAAATATATAACACTGAGTGGTACTGATTATTTTGAGTATTGTAAATATTTTTTTGGTGTCTTTCATAACTTTTTGATATTTCAGAACTTAGTTTGTGAGTTTTAATTACGCCCTGTGATTTTTTTCATTTACATTTTACTGTTGGTATGCACAGTACCAACGCATTTGTGTTTTCTTTCGGAACGTTGGTTCCTCTCTGCTACTTTTCCTGGAGGCACATGATGACGCCATTGCAGGGGGAGGTTTGAACGTACCAGTGCTCCATCCCACCAATGCCACAGCTGACCTGACAGACGAGGATTCAGGGGAAGAAGATGACGTTAGAATAGACAATGTGTCATCCAACCAGTTGAGGGTTGTTGCTTTAGTACCTCCCTCTATCAAACACCAAGTAAGAAAAAGTTAAATGATTGAAGAAGAATCCGGTAGCAGTAATCCACAGGAAGCAAGTGCACATGACATAGATGATGCCAACAATGAACAATAAGCTGCTCTTGTGGGATCCAGAGGAAAAGGAGGTAGATCCACCAACTCTGCTACAGCTAAAACTAGTCCCCCGCTACCGCTACGTTGACGTCGCGGAACACAATGCTTGGCAGCTTACCGAGAAGATGGCGGAAAATTGCACTACTTAGCTTTCCACAGACGTATCATGAAGTCAATTCTTGAATCGAACAAGAAGGTGTCTCGTTCCAGAGGCCGACCAAGTCAGGAGGCAAGGGTGGATTCAAGGTATAACCGTCTGGATCACTTGGTCAAAGAACTTGAAGCTTCTAGCAAACGAAAGCAGTAGCGTTGCCATTTGTGTGGTACCAAGACCACTACTCTGTGCGGGAAGTGTAACCTCTCCAAGTAAAATGTTTCATTATATTCCATACAAGAACATAAGTGTTCCATGTTCAATGTTCATGTTTCCGTTTCTTTTTATGGTTCAAAATCATTAAAATATTTCTTTTCTTTTTTACATTTTCAATAAAAAGACATTTTATTTTTATTGTTTGTCCTTTTTCAAATTGGTTACTTAAAATAAAATACAATTTCCACTGATTTGATGCAAAAAAATCAACTTCCTTCTTAATTTACTTTTCTATCAAAGAAGTACCTATTTTGCTGACGTCCTTCTGAAAGGACGGCCCTTTTTGGAGGAACCGGACCGCCAAAAAATTCAAAATGAACTTTTTTGGTATCCTTTAGAGCTTTAGACTCCAGGACTCAATATCACTCCAAAAAAACAAAAAACAAAACAAAAAATTTCACCGCGTTATCTGGGTTATTAGGCACTTACCTGTACAAAGCAGTTGCTCACGGCTGATTTTCTAGACTTTTTTCTTTATGTATACCTATAAAAACATGTTTCTCTTGGAGACAAGATGTGCAGTGAGAAAGGTCCTTTTAAATTTCTTGAGGAGACACCAGTTACAGACAAAATATCTTTGCGGTAATGATCTGTCGGGATTGATCTAGTTTCCGGTTGTCAGAAGAATCTGGTGGTACATGCACATTACAATTTCTGCTAGTATACAGGGTGGACCAAAAAAACGTTTACACCCGTTAATGGTAGATTACTGACGACATTTCTAGAACGGATCTGCAATCCGTTTTTTCGGATTCGCCTTTATAACTGCACAAAGTGATTTTTTGCAACTTTCTGAAAAAGTCCGACTTTGGCTTATTCTTCAGGTCAGAACTTTTTTTCTGTTTAAGATGAGTTGATTCTGAACATTTCTGCAGAAAACCAACAAAATTTCGATGTTTCTAGCTACACTACTTTGTTTTTTACGGTTTGGTTTGGCATCTTTTTTGACACCTGAATAGAAAAAAAATTCTCATGTAAATATTTTACACTTTGAAACACTCAAGATTTGCCCGAGCAAATTTTGGCACAGACATGGGCAAGTTTGATAAAAGTTGGCGGCCAACCCAAGGATGCTAAAAAATAATTTTACGATTTTTTATGACGTGATCTTCTGGGTAAACAAACCAGGTAAGTCTCAAAAAATGATGTTCAAAATCTTAAAAGTGTTGACCGTGTAGGGTCGTCTTGTACTAAAAGAGTAATTAGCTATTTATGTCTGATAATTATTTTCCTTGGAATTAATTAAAGGCCAGTCAAATGAATGATTGTTTGTTTCTCGATCATAGTTTTCAAGCATATTTTTCTGCATTTTATGAAATATTATCTTTAAACTTCTTGAGTTTTTTTAGTATAAGTTACATTATTATAATTCGGATGCTGAAATGGCAGATACGCATTTAGCATAATTATGGAGTTGCCAACAGGAACATTTGGTATCACGTGAAAAACATAGTTTAAGAAATCTGGTAGCAAGAATTCTGTTGGCATTCGATGACCTGACAGAAAAACCTGGAATTTTCCGCAACATTCGACGGAACATGATGAAGAGGTTCAACCTTTGCATCCAGGAATGTGGACGCCACTTCCAACAGTTCCTCTAAGGGAATTGAGAAGGGAGAGAGAGAGAGAGAGGCAGAGAGCGAAAGAGAGAGAGAGAGAGAAAGGCAAGAAGGTAGAGGGACAGTTCTGAGTTATAACTAAGGTACTAAAGTCACCATTGGTCATTGGTTTCAAAAAATTGTGTGAGGAGAATCCATAAAGTGTACTATGGTTAAATAAAAAATGGCAGCAGTCTTTTTTATTTTGTAGTCATGAATTTTTTGCTGGCTCTGGCGTTCGGACCGGGTGGACTAGCTTACCACTGAGCTAATCGTGCGCGTCTAATCGTTTCTCATTGAACATACTTACATAAAATGTTTTTTTAAATACCTTTTTGTTTATATCAAAATAGTACAAAACATAATAAAGACTGCAAAAGTTTATTCATTTTACAAAATATTATCTTGTTTTTTTCAAGACTTCTATTAAGAGTTGGCAATCGGTAAATATTTGTTATTTAATTAGTATTGTTTATGATAGAAGAACCTACCTACATATTTACCTGGTTTTATTTCATAAACTCTATTTTCGTTTGGAAAATTCGATAGTTTTTTTTTCTCTCGTAGGGAAAAACCATCCTTACATTATCAAGGCAGTCTCTCAAGGGCTTACATGAATAATAATTATGCGTATTGTGATACCAATAGTACCTGATATAACTCAATTTACAGATGGTATACCCCAGAAAAAGCAAAAATTGAATATGAATAAAATATTTTTTTTTTTATAATAAAAAATAATATCGACCGCCGAGATTTGAACCTCGGTCATGCGACTGTCAACACTTAGCATTACCACATCTAGCTAACACCACTGACAATCTGAGATGCACGAAATTTATTATTTGAATTTTCCTAAACTGGCTGATGAAGGCATGTGAGACCGCGGTATTCAAAAAAAGCAATGTAAACAATTTTTGTAAACAATACAAGACGCCCTTACACAGTCTACAGCTAGAAAACTCTTAGGATTTTTGAAGAGTTTTTGGCAAACATCTAATAATTTT
Source organism: Bactericera cockerelli (assembly GCA_024516035.1). Lineage (NCBI taxonomy): Eukaryota > Metazoa > Arthropoda > Insecta > Hemiptera > Triozidae > Bactericera > Bactericera cockerelli. The sequence goes on from JAMCCL010000045.1 coordinate 74,150, forward strand.
TCCCAGAAGATCACGTGATAAAAAATCGTAAAATTATTTTTTAGCATCCTCGGGGCGACCGCCAACTTTTATCAAACTTGCCCATGTCTAAGCCAAAATTTGTTCGGACAAATGTCGAGTGTTTTATTTAGTAAAAAAGTTTTTTTGGGTGTTTTTTTTCTGTTCAGGTGTAAAAAAATATGACAAACCAAATCGTAAAAAACAAAGTAGTGTAGCTAGAAACATCGAAATTTTGTTGGCTTTCTGCAAAATTGTTCAGAATCAACTCATCTTAAACAGGAAAAAAGTACTGACCTGAAGAATAAGCCAAAGTCGGACTTTTTCGGAAAGTTGCAAAAAATCACTTTGTGCAGTTACGAAGGCGAATCCGAAAAAACGGATTGCAGATCCGGCCTGGAAATGTCGTCAGTAATCTACCATTAACGGGTGTAAACGTTTTTTTGGTCCACCCTGTATAGGTATTAGACTTTACATAAAATCAATCAGTGGCAGGATAACCTTGCGGAAAGTCGGGTCCAAACCCCTGAGTAGACAAAATCTTTTTGGACTTCGGTCCACAGAGATTTTGTGGACCCGAGTTCACAGACAAAGTCTTTTTCTAATATTCTGTGTCAAATTCATAAGAATTGTTTAACAATTGATATTTAGATAATAACAGGAAGGACGCGTAAGGTAAACTTTCCGGTGAGCTCGAGTAGAATGGTTATAGTTATATTCTTTTCATTAGGTACATAAACAGATAAATACATAAATAGGATTATGGTACGAACCTTATTATCTTTTATGGAAAAACAAAAACCTTTTAGCTTGTCTCTGATATGCATCAGTTCGTATCAACATTTTAAAACACAAATATCATTATTGACATTAGACAGTATAATATTGTTTGTTGCGGATATAACTAAAGTAAAAGTATCAGACTTTCTCATTGCCCGTAGGGGTATTCGTGAAAGTGCTTCATGTTCGAGGGCGAAATTTCACCGTGAAAAAATGGAATCAGATCGAGCTAATAAGTTCAAAGGTATTTTGTTTGGTGTAAAATATTGAAAAGGTATATTTGAAAACCCCTTGGACCCTAAATAGGCACCAGAAAGGTCCGAAACTGAAAAGTTTTTCAGATTCAATTTTTTTTTAAATTTTTTTTGGTTTTAACGTCGTTTTCAACTGCATGGTCATATCACGACGGGGGTGGTATCTTCCATTTGCAGGAAACTCACAAACCTGCTAACCACATTAACCTCACCCAGCCTGGGTTGGACCGGTTCGGCCCAACATCACGAAGTCTTCACCTCGCTGGACGTTGCTTAACTTCGCTGATCCTACGAGAACCGGTGTATTCAACGTGCCATCGATGCTGGCTAAACTGAAAAGTAGGTGTTTCAAATTCCAATATTTTTGACAAACAATAATAATAATAATATTACATTATAATAATATCGCCTTGTTTATACTGACCGATTAGGACTATTAAGTCCCATTATTCCAGCAGTAAGTCGAAGACGTATTATTATGTGGTAAAAATCCCAAATGGGAGGAAAACTTGTCATGTCCCGGTTGGGTTTCGAACCCGCGACCTCTGGATTCACAGAGTGTCGCCTTTACCACTGAGCTACCGGGACATGTGTATTATTTCCACATTTGGGGTTGATCAGTTACAGACATTCCTCTTTGATCCCTTGTCCACAGTTCTTCTCAACCGGGTAGGTCCTCTACTGGAGGCCTCTGCCTCCTCCCGTAGCCTGTGTAGCCACTCTGACCTCCACGCCCACGAGATCATCAACCACCCTGAGGACTCCTTCCGCTCCGGCACCCGCCTCCCCCTCCGCCTCTACCAGTTCCTGTGCCTGAGCTGCCTCAACCCTGTGCCCCTGGTAAGTTCCTGTGTCTGAGTTGCCTTAACACTTAGACGACTGGGTGTACCACCGGTGGTACACGCGTGTCTGTACGGAATGGACCGAGTGTGCCAAGGGTGGTACACGCATGTACTACGCCTGTGAATAGCCTAAACATCGCCGGTCCCACGGGAGAACTTAATAAAAACATGTCGGTCGTCTATGTGTTAATCCTGTACCCCTGGTAAGTTCCTGTGCCTGAGCTGCCTCAATCCTGTGCCCCCTGGTAAGTTTCTGTGTCTATGCTGCCTCAGTCCTGTGCCCCTGGTAAGTTCTTGTGCCTGAGCTGCCTCAATTCTGTGCCCCTGGGAAGTTCATGTGTCGTAAGCTGCCTTAATCCTGTATCCCCTGGTAAGTTCCTGTGCCTGAGCTGCCTCAACCCTGTGCCCCTGGTAAGTTCCTGTGTCTGAGCTGCCTCAATCCTGTGCCCCTGGTAGGTTCCTGTGTCTCAATTGCCTCAATCCTGTGCCCCTGGTAAGTTCCTGTGCCTGAGCTGCCTCAGTCCTGTACCCCTGGTAAGTTCCTGTGCCTGAGCTGTCTCAATTCTGTGCCCCTGGTAACTTCCTTTGTCTGAGCTGCCTCAGTCCTGTGCCCCTGGTAAGTTCCTGTGTCTGAGCTGTCTCAATCCTGTGCCCCTGGTAAGTTCCTGTGTCTGAGCTGTCTCAGTCCTGTGGCCCTGGTAAGTTCCTGTGTCTGAGCTGCCTCAGTCCTGTGCCCCTGGTAAGTTCCTGTGTCTGAGCTGTCTCAATCCTGTGCCCCTGGTAAGTTCCTGTGTCTGAGCTGTCTCAGTCCTGTGGCCCTGGTAAGTTCCTGTGTCTGAGCTGTCTCAGTCCTGTGGCCCTGGTAAGTTCCTGTGTCTGAGCTGCCTCAGTCCTGTTCCCCTGGTAAGTTCCTGTGCCTGAGCTGCCTCAGTCCTGTTCCCCTGGTAAGTTCCTGTGCCTGAGCTGCCTCAGTCCTGTGCCCCTGGTAAGTTTCTGTGTCTGAGCTGCCTCAATCCTGTGCCCCTGGTAAGTTCCTGTGCCTCAGCTGCCTCAGTCCTGTACCCCTGGTAAGTTCCTGTGCCTGAGCTGTCTCAATCCTGTGCCCCTGGTAACTTCCTTTGTCTGAGCTGCCTCAGTCCTGTGCCCCTGGTAAGTTTCTGTGTCTGAGCTGCCTCAGTCCTGTATCCCTGGTACTCACTCTCCTCTTCTTCTGTTTCCTCTTTCAGAAAAACGTGAATAGAGCCAAAGGCTTCAACTATCGTCTGCTAGTATCCTATGTGATCATTACTATACAACTCCTCATGGTAGTATTGAGTATCATCCGATTGAAAATTGGCGGGTTGAGCATTTTCAAGAGTGGTAAGGTGAAAGATTGGAAGGAAAATTATTGATTAAGTTCTCTGTGGAAGTGTGAAAGTTTACTGTGGTATGGAGGTTTGATTCTAGCTTGGGATTTTTTCTCCTCGGACAGAGGCAAAATGATTATTGGTAATTAAGATGAAAGATACGGAAGAAAGTCCTACCCACTACATTTTAGTGTAGTAAAATAGCTCAAATATCTCTTAATATTTTTTAGTTCAACCGAGCATATTACAACTAGTTAGGGATTTTACATGTACAGACACCTTTGCACCAAGCTACCTAAACCAAACATGCAAAAATGCTGGTGCTGCTGCACAAATGGCAGTTCAAAGGAAGCACTTAAAGTACTCAACGATAAAATCAAGAGGAGTAAAGCTTGTTGTGTTGGCAGTGGAGACAATGGGAGTGTGGTGTGACGAGGGAAAGAAATGGATTCAGGAGATAGGAAAAAAGATGATAGAGAAGACAGGGAACACACAATCGATGAGTCACCTAGTAGCTAAAATAAGCATGACCATCCAGAGAGGTAATGCTGCTAGCGTGTTAGGAGCATTGCCATCAGAAGAATTGACTTCAATGTTCTATCTGTAACTTTTAATAAAACTTGGAATACTAGTTAGGTATATAAACAATCAACAATATCAACATACAGTCTAAGGCAACCTTATCAAGGTAAAATGGGTAAAATTAATAGTTGGATCGAATGACCACACTTGATCAGCGGAGAATGCATGTTAAATACACCAGTTCTCAAACGAGCCCTGAAGTTAAGTATCACTAGTGGCTTTTCTAGATATAATTATAATACATCCACGTTCTGCTCATGGCTCTTCCTGACCCAACTTAGATTGGATGATGTTAGTCTGAGTACATGGCTGGGTCTTTTGGCCAAAGAAGTTAAAGCCACGTCCAGCGAGACTAGGAATTGAATAAGTGACCATTCAAATTTAAACCCTCGTGAAGCTGGTTATTCCTGGTCTCTCTCAGGCTGGGTGAGGTTCATTTGAGTAGCTGCTTTGTGAGTTTACAGCGAATCTTCTTCTTCGTCTTTTACTCTGTCCTATCCCGTTTGAGAAGGGTCGACATTGTTCAACCTCATGGTTGAGGTTGGTTGGTTTTGGCACATTTTTTACGGCTGGATGCCCTTCCTAACACCAACGATTCTATGTAATTTAACGTCCTGAATTAGGACGGGGTTTTCACCCTCCATTCGCTGGGAATCGCACCAACTAACCACATTAACCTCACTCAGCCTGGGTAGAGCCGGAAATGCCAGCCTCACATGTACGGAAGGAACAGAATTTCCTATGTGAAAAAACTTCTCCGACCGGGGATCGAACTCAGGATCTCTAGACTACGGGCAGTAGTCACAACTGTTACGCCACGAAGGCTGGCACTGGTGAGTTTACAGCGAATAGAGGATGAAAAAAACCTTAGTGATAAGACCACGTATTTGAAAGCGACGTTAAACCAAAATAAATTAATTTATTTCTTATGATATTATAAAACTTGTAGTAAAATACATCTAGAAAATTTGTTTAACAAAAAATATTTCTGTTCCAGGGTCGGTGTTATATTTCAGCGGAGCAGCTCTGGGCACGGTCCTTCTCATCCGCGTCACCAGGAAGTGGCCCCTGATGATCACCCACTGGGAGCTGGTGGAGGGGTACATTGGAGAGCAGAAGTACTTGAGGGTCAAGTTTCTCGTGATTTCGGGCCTGGTCATTATCCCTGCCATTGGTAAGTGATGGGGTAATCGAGGTGGTCTCAGAACTTTTCTCCTTGATCTTTTCAGGTTAAAAAATGAACAATGTACCTACCTATCAGGTACCATAAACTCAAGGATATAAAATCATGTAGGAGTCGCTTTGATGAAACTTATGACCACTTATAAAATTGTTATTACCTATAATAGATTTCTGGCTGGGGGACTATAAACAGCGAGTAGACCAGCATTGGCTTGGTTCTGGGTGCCTTGTCAATTATTAGCCTCCTTGTAAAGACAGTGATAGAAGTGCTGAGTCATTCCTGAACTGTTTGGCTACCATCGTTCACGATGACGCCACCCTAATGATGATGGTAGATTTTATGAACATCTATTTAAAAAGCAGCCTATAACACCTTAACACGAGTTTTTGCTACTAATACAACTCACGGATGGTGCGGAAGAGAATGCCGCTGGCATTAGCACCGCCTTTCATCAAGTTTTGTTTTATAAATGTCAATTTCTATGTATGAATTACTCTATGTAAATAAAACTTGATCTAATATCTTTAAAAATAATAATTCACTGTTGAGGTTTTAGGGGTTTTTATTGTTGTCTTTGTTAGTCTCTGTTCGATAGCAAGGAAGGGACACGGAGGACTGTAAAAGCCGTGGCCTTTGACTAGTTGGTTTTCATGAGCAGTGGACTAAATAATTATGAGGGGGCTATTGGTTCCGTTCACTTACGTGTTACTGATAAAGGTGTACTGAAGTCAGGCTCTCGATGTTGGAAGCTGGTAGTTCGAGAGCCTGCTCCAACGAAGTTGAGGCTTGTTTTCGACTTTACATACAGGGTGTTGGATTAAGGATATACAGTATGTAACATAACCGCCCACCCAAAATAACCAATTTTGCGACAACGCGGCACGAACAAAATATACAAAAACAGTACCACGGTGCAAAACAAAACAAAACGAAAATTCAAATCGAAAAAAAAACAGAAAATACAAAACGCGACCGAACGCGGTTAACTCACTCGAACGAACACGTAATTGCCAAATTAACAAAAAAAAAAATATTACTTAGGAGGTAGGTTGTACCTGTCCTACGTATCTGGATGGGTCGCCAAAGGCAGTGGGACTAACTTTGTAAGCGGTCTTGTAGCTATTGTATTCGCGACCCTTACCTTAGCGACGCGTGTTACCCCATCTTTTCCCGCAATCAACTGTTCAACTCTACCAATAGGCCAACTCAAAGGATTCATCTGATTGATAGTAGATTGAACAAAAACTAATTCTCCTACATTTAGCTGTCTATCTTCTGTGTTCCACTTAGGACGAGGGATCAGAGTATGTAAATACTCGATTGACCACCGCTTCCAGAATGACTGCACAGCCTGACGAATCAACTGCCAACGATTAAGTCGATTCATGGGTCGAGAAGTCAAGTTCTCTTCAGGAGCAGACAACATTGTCGAGCCAATGAGGAAATGTGCGGGGGAAAGAAAATCATTACCATCATTGGGATCCGAACTAGGGACTCCACAAAGTGGACGCGAGTTGAGTACCGCTTCAATGCGGCACATTAAAGTTGAAAACTCTTCATACGTCAAGGATTGCTCTCCAATGACGCGTTTGATGTGGTGTTTACAACTTTTGACCGCTCGCTCAACTAAACCAGAAAAGTTGGGAGCGTTTGGAGGATTAAAATACCAACGAATTTTTCTCTTTGTAAGATGATTGCTGATCACCTCCTCAGAGTTGCATGCACAACAGAGTGTACACTTCTTTAAGATGGCGAGCTGCACCTACAAATTTCGTACCATTATCACTGTAGATTTTAGCAGCTAATCCACGGCGAGATGTAAATCGATCCAATGCAGCCAAGAACGCGGCAGTAGATAAATCTGTAACAACTTCGAAATGCATGGCCTTGGTAGACATACATATAAAAATTGCGAGGTATCCCTTGTAGGTTCTCGCGTTTCTCCGAGTGCTTTCTTTCAAGACAAAAAAGCCAGCATAGTCAACAAAAACATTAAGAAACGCTCGAACTTGTTCAAATCGAACGGCGGGTAAATCACTCATAGGCGGGGTTAAAGAGTTTGCTTTGAGTTTATAGCAAATCAAACATTTAAATATACATTGTCTAACAAGACTACGAAGAGATATAATCCAATATTGTTGCTGAATAATAGACTGAACAATGAGTGGTCCTCCATGTAGCGTCTGGAGATGATAGTGTTTGACAATCAATCTTGATAAGTGACTACATTTCGGTAATAAAAGCGGATATTTTGCTGAATAATGCAGATCCGAATTTTTAATCCGACCGCCCACCCTGACAAGCTGGTTTTCATCGATAAAGGGTGACAATCGTCTCAAATAATGTTTCAACTGCGGATCATCCTTTAATTTTTGCACTACGACTTCATATTCAGCCTTCTGAACCACACGAATGCACAGATTCATGGCTCTGTTCATCTCTTCAATTTCTAGCGGCCCTGACTTGCGAGTTGAGGAATCACAGCGAAGATTATTAACAAAGCGAAGTACAAAACCTATGACGCGCTGAACTCGTACTAACGACGAAAACTTCTCTATGACATCAAAAAATAAATTTCTTGAGTTTTCCGAGGCGGCAATTAAGACTGTCGACTTCAGCTCCGGTAGATTTTCATCGGGGACAATGACACTGTCGATCAACCAAGTGTCGCGCGGTTCAGCCATGAATGAAGGCCCCGTCCACCACAAAGGATGGCTAACTAAATCTTGAGGGTATAACCCTCTCGAGGCACAATCCGCTGGATTTTCATGAGTAGAAATATGCCTCCAAGAGGAGGGAGAAGTGTTATCTAATATTTCCACAACGCGGTTTGCTACAAATATTTTTAAACGATGCGGCGAAGTTCGTAACCAACCAAGAACAACTGTCGAGTCGCTAAAGAGAAAGATCTCCTTGACATTTAATTTATTCACAATATCCTGAATCGAAACAAGCAGACGTGAAAGCAAAACAGCAGCCATAAGTTCCAATCGAGGAATTGTTGCGGATTTTAGCGGCGCTACTCGACTCTTGGCTATCAAAAGCGAAATACGAATATCTTCATGTAACGCAGAGCGGAGATACAATACAGCGGCGTATCCTTTTTCAGAGGCATCACAAAAGCCGAAGATGGAGTATTCTGCATTTGGTTCAATATTACAAAAGCGGGGAATTCTAACTTCAGATAAGGATTCGATCTGGAAAAGAAATTTTTTCCAGTCGGCGGTAATGTCTTCAGGGAGCGGTTCACTCCAGTCACTGCCTGCTAACCAAGTGCGTTGAATTATACATTTAGCGAAAAAAATAGCGGGAGACAACCAACCTAGCGGATCGAAGAGACGTGCGATTGTAGATAAGATGGACCGTTTTGTGTGCTGCTCATTAACAATAGGGGGAGCTATTGAATAAAGAAAAACATCTAAGTCAGGTTTCCACTCCAACCCCAGCACCTTCAACGCACCATCTCCTTCAGGCGAGAAGCCCACGGCGGCCTGCACATGATCCTTAGGCAGCTCAGTCAGGATCTGCGGATGGCTTGATGCCCATTTTCTCAACGAGAAGTTTGCTCTACCCAACAACTCTATGAGCTCATCTCTCAATAACAACGCCGTCTTGACGTCCACAGCCCCAGCCGTGACGTCATCAACGTACGTTTCGTACAAGATTGCCTGAGAGGCAAGCGGGAAGGGTTCACCTTCATCTGCGACAAGTTGTCGCATGGTTCTCTGCGCTAGATATGGCGAACAAGAAAACCCATAAGTAACCGTGTTCAATTCAAATTCGATAAGTGGATCATCAGGAGAATCTCGCCAAAAAATATGCTGATATTTACGATGTTCTTTGTCGACCAAAATACCCCGATACGTTTGCTTCACATCAGCACAGACTGCCACTCGATGCAAACGGAAATTTAAAATGATGTCTGGAATATCTCGTTGTAGTTTTGGTCCAATCATCAGGCATTCGTTTAACGAGACACCCTTATCATCCTTAACCGAGGAGTCAAAAACCACGCGCAGCTTAGTAGTGGAACTGGATTCCTTAATGACGCAGTGGTGCGGGATCACGTATGGAGAGGGTTGCGGAGCTACGTTGAGATAACCCAACTCCAAATATTCGTGGACAAATTTTTTATACTCGGCAAAAAGTTGCGGTTGTCTATGCAAGCGGGATTCTAACGATAAAAACCGTTTCAAAGCAGCGTCTCTAGTAGACCCTGCAGCGGGAACACTCTCCTTAAAGGGCAAACAAACAGAATAAGAACCATCGGGTTCACGATTCGTGGTGTCCTCATAGTACTTCTCACATCTCAAGTCTTCCGGATTCTCGAACTTCCTCTCTGAAACTTCTTCAACCTCCCAGAAACGCTTAATATCGGCATCCAGAGATTTTTCAGGCGATTCAGAACGAACAAACAACGAGTTCTGCGTTGACACTTCATCAGCTACCGGAACCTTCCCCATGAGGACCCATCCAAAAATCGTGTTGACCGCGACTGGTTCACCCTGTATAATTGTGGGACCCTTGGTAATCAAAATATGTGGGTATAAATCAGCTCCAAGCAGAAAATCTATTCTACTAGATTTATGAAAATCACAATCAGCTAGCGAAATGGACGAATACTGCTCTTTCACACTAGATGGCAAGTTCACTGATGGTAAGTCCGAAGAAATTTTGGACAGAACAACAGCTTCTGTAGATACTTCTGGTGTCATAATCAGAGATGGTATCAACTTGCAAAAAACATTACCTTTACTTTGCAGGGTATGCTCATTACCAATACCTGAGATATTGGTGCGGGATGACGTATATTTTAAACCAAGTTTTTGAACAAAGCTGGCACTGATACAACTAATTTGAGACCCAGGGTCAATTACTAGACGAATAGATTGATAATTTCCACATGAATCTTGAATCCGCGCCTGAGCGGTAGCTAGTAAGACAGTAGACTTCTCACTAGCGTAACAAGTAGCGGTAGCGGCAAAGCGGGAGGAAGTAGCGATTCCTGCAGGCGGGATTGCGGGCGGTTTTACAATGTGAAGTAATGTATGATGGGATCCGCTCTGACACTTTGAACATCGCGACCTAGACTTACAGTCAGATAAAATATGGTTCCCTAAACAATTAAAACATTTCCTGAGGGACTTCACGATTTCGTATCGCTTAGTCGCCTCAGCAGCCTGAAACGAAGAACAATTAAACAAGCGGTGATCTCCCTTGCAATGAGGACAAGACGAAGACGCAGCGGGCGGAACGTTCGGCTGAGCGGTAGAAACCAAAGTATGGCGGGTGGATCTGAAAGAACTAGGTTGGTGCGAAGCGGGGATTTTCTTTTGCACAGAAGCATGCGGTTGTCGATCTGCATCACTGCTAATTTCTAGAATGTGACATTGCTTCTGCACAAAAGTCATTAACTGTTCAAAGGTCGGGATATCACTTACATCAAATTCAGATTCAAAACCCTGACGTGTATCTACATCAAGAGCACGTAGCGCTAAATGCATTGCGAAATAATCCGCAGGCTGAGTCAGTTCGAGAGCTGTATAAGCGTTGAATGTGGTTTGAAAACATTCATAAAATTTTCTTAGATTTTCTAAAGAGTTGGAATTTATCTGGCGGAAAGAAAATATTTTGTTAAGATAAAAAGCCCCTAAATTACGCTTATTTTGATACCTGTCAACAATGGTTTTGTAAGCTATCTCATAATTAGCGGGAGAAAGCTGTAGACACTCGATAAGAGATAACGCGGTACCAGTAAGAAAAGTTTTTAAGTACTGAAGCTTTTCTGTATTAGAAAGAGAACCATTGATATGTATCGTTGAGTTGAACAACGCGTAAAAGTTTGGCCACTCATGCAATTCCCCACTGAACACAGGAATTTCAAGTTTGGGTAAACGAGGTGCCGGCGGCGTCGGCACACTAACCGGCGGCGGCGTGGCTGCGGGTACCTGACTAGTAATAGCCAGCTCAGCTAGTTTCTCACTAGAAGTTTTAAATTTATTTAGCCTAGCTGTAGCCTTTACACTGTAATAAAGATCCTCAAAAGTAGTTGTCTGTTGAGCTGACGCTTTCTGTGTTGTCTCATCTGACATCTTCATACACTGAGCATGAATATCACATTGCACAGTCTCATAATCGGAATAATGCTCATCGATTTTATCGTACCTAACTAGAAAAGACGCTAGCTTTTCCTTACTTGAGAGGTCTGAGGAGGAGTCGAACAGCGATTGCATGCGAGAAAAGATCTTCTCTCTACGATAGAGAAGGCTGTTTAACCTATCTTCATCTACACCCATGTTTTATAGATAGATAGCGGAAAAATGGCAAGTATAAATTAATAAACCAACAAAAAAAATTGAGCGGAGAGTGATAATCCTCTGCAGCGGTAACACAAGAAAGCGGTAAATAATAATAGTGCGATCAAAGATCAAGCCAAAAAAGACCAGGTAAAATAGCAAAAATCAAAAACGAACTACTACAAGACACAAACATGCATGCCCAAATGACTTACGTGCGTCCATCCAGAGTACCTACGCTAGAACTTACTAATAATTATGTATGATACTTAGGTAATTGAACTCAAAATCACTTCAGATTATAGCTATTGAAATAAAATGATTAAGTAAGTAGGTAGGTTATTTTATGTAGCTATGCACTTATTTTAATAACTTTAGATGAAATTGATAGAAAAAAAATTAATTTACGGCAATTACATGTACTTTCACCAAAAAGACAATGAAACCCACCTTAAGTAATTACAATTAATATAAAATTTTAAATTAATCTAGCGGTTATACTAAAGGAAAAAAAATATATAATTATTTAAGCGGAAAACGTTAAAGCGGAAAATCCTGAATTGACTTAGGGTTGCCGATAAAACTTAATGAAAATTGAAAAATATCGCGATTAAAATCGTGCGACAGCGGTTTACCAAAAAAAAAATATATTTAAAGAATGCGGATTAACGAAAGCGGTTTAACAAAGGCGGTTCAACAAAAAGCGGTTTTACTAACAAAAAGTTACATAAAACGAAAACGGGCACACCTCCCTAAACAGAAATTGAACGGAACGCGAATTTAAATCGAAAAAAACGTAGAGCGGAAAGCGGAAATACGAGAAAAAAAAGAACAATTTACCCCCCAAAAATTCGCGATTCTAATTTGGACCGAATGACCAATTTTGTTCGATAGCAAGGAAGGGACACGGAGGACTGTAAAAGCCGTGGCCTTTGACTAGTTGGTTTTCATGAGCAGTGGACTAAATAATTATGAGGGGGCTATTGGTTCCGTTCACTTACGTGTTACTGATAAAGGTGTACTGAAGGCAGGCTCTCGATGTTGGAAGCTGGTAGTTCGAGAGCCTGCTCCAACGAAGTTGAGGCTTGTTTTCGACTTTACATACAGGGTGTTGGATTAAGGATATACAGTATGTAACAGTCTCATTCTTGCAGGACCAACATAGTACTGTACTGTATTGTATTGTATGTTTTGATGTGTTGCCCCCACCAGTATAGTATGTTTTGATGTGTTGCCCCCACCAGTATTGTATGTTTTGATGTGTTGCCCCCACCAGTATTGTATGTTTTGATGTGTTGTATGTATCGCCCCCACCAGTGACTCACGTGGCGTACTTCCCCTCCTCCATCCTGTACGGCAAGCACCCCGCCTCCCTGTCCACCTTCCGCCTCCTCATGACTCAGAAGTTCCCCCAGGTGTATGACCGCATCTCCTACAGCTACTGGACCGCGGGTTTGATTCTCGCCATCAACTTCATTTCCACCATGACCTACTGCCTCATGGACCAGATCATTCTCATGACCAGCTTGGCGCTGGCCGGCTACTTTGAGAAGTTCAACGCTCGCATGATCAAGTACAAGGATAAGGTTTGTTTCTTGGTGTTTTTTAAGTTGTTTTTTTTTTTAATTTAACGTCGCTTTTAACATCGCCATTGGCTGTAAATGGAATGGCTTTGCCTACCAATGCCAAAAAAAAAAAAAACACCGCCATCCAGAAAGACATTGCAGCGTGTATCATGAGGACCTTGCCGAGCTATTTAAAAATGGAAGAGATTTATTTGTAATATTTTAGAAAATAAATGACATGTTTTTTTTACTGTATGGTCGTATCACACGGGTTTTTTTTTTTTTTTTTTTTTTTTTTTTTTCCAAGTGGGGTTTAACGTCGCTTTCAACTGCCATGGTCATATCACGACGGGGGTTTTACCCTCCATTCGCAGGAAACTCACAAACCTGCTACTCACATTGACCTCACCCAGCCTGAGTGGGGCCGGGAAAAGCCAGCGTCACGAGAATTAGAATTTGAATGGTCACCCATCCAAGTCTTAACCTCGCTGGATGTCGCTTAACTTCGGTGTTCTGAAGGGAACCGGTGTATTCAACATGCCATCGACGCTGGCTCAACGGGGGTTTTTTTTAAACCATAGAATCAATCTTACCTATCTTGATTAGAAGAAAAATAATTTTATGTAGAACCGTAATAATCATAGATATATTCGTGATGAGGAATTTAAGGGGACGGGTAGTCAAACGAGGAGCCCATCCATTTGAAATCGGGAAGGCAGCCCTTTGCAGAACTTGAGTTTTAGGATTTACCTTTTTGTTGAAGTAGTGAAGTGAGCTACTGATGGTTTCAGAGTGGGTCGGTAATAATAGTCAGTGTCCCTTACTTCAGCACACAATTTATAGTAGTCTCAAACTTATTTTTTTTTTTGAGTAAAATATTATGTAATTTTGACTTTCGAGTATATCTTTTCTTTGAGAATAATAACCTCCCCGGGTGATTTGGGGTGTCCGGGTTTGGTGGGACACCCTGTATGTATTAATTTTGATGTATGTAATATTTCTGTTCCAAATAAAGGTTTATTTATTTATTTATTTATGTGCATATGACTACGTATTAATACTCATCACTTTGAGGGTTAGGTGGTACAAAAAGTTTTAAGCAGTAATCGGTAGTCACCGTGGCAGAGTGAGTTAGCGCGCTAGGCATTGCACGCACGATGACCTGGGTTCGATTCCCAGCGGGGCATGAATTTTTCTGCTCTGTACTTGGATGTTCGGGGTCCACTCATACCTCGTGAGGAAAAATGAGTAGTTACTTGTATGAGTAACGACCAGTGGCGGCATTACCAGAGTAAAAAGAAATTAATGTAATAGAATAATTCGAAATGTAAAGGAGGCTCTTAGTAATGCTGCGCTACCCACAAAAATTGTGAAGAGGCCTTGTGCTTCACCACAAAGAAAATCATACATACATACAAGTTTTAAGCAGTAATCTTCCCTAGTGGTTACCTTCTACCGAGTCCATTATTGTTTTCATTAAAGACAAATGAAAAGACTTATTTTTGTCCTCTGCGCAGGTGCTGCGCCCCGCTGAATGGAAGACCCTGCGCATGAACTACATCCGCCTCTGCGCACTGACCTCCTGCGTGGACGACTGTATCTGCCATCTCCTGTGCCTGTCCTTCCTCATACACGTGTACATACTTTGCGTGTATCTGTACCAGGGTGTTCTGTGAGTATTTTTTTTTACTTTCTTTTATCCATCAGGTATAGAAAGTATTGTTTTCGGTCAGTTTTTTCGAAATTGAAACTGACAACATTTCTGTGCGAATTAGATTCGTAGAGGGGGCAAGGACTTCAATTGTTATAGACCTCTCTTTAAATAAATGTTCAAAAAAAAAGACTCGTAGACGAATTCGCAGCTGGTTTGTAATTTTTCAACCGACCATTCTTTGGAGACTGGAAAATCACATTAGTGAATGGAGGTTGAAACCCCCGTCGTAATATGACCATGTAGTAGTTGAAAGCAACGTTACAACTGGTTATGAAGTTATCTGAGCGCACGGCAGTGCGCCAGGCCAAGTTCCAGCAAGCACGGCAGTGTATCTTTACACGAACCGATTCACCCGGTTTTTCACACCCTCATATCTTCGGTTCAATTGATCATAGAGATATGAAATTTGGAACAGAGATTGTTCTAATATCATTAAAAAGACATTGAAAATTTCAAGACTCTATGCAAAAAACTTTCAGAGGAATGTAATTATGAAATTTGCGATTTTGATACTGACTGACTGACTGATTGACTGACTGACTGACAGATCATCAAAATTATGAGGCACTTCCCGACTACCTAGAAAGCTGAAATTTTGCATGATGGTAGGGTTTATTGTAAAAGTACTGGGAAAAATCTGAAAACCGGAACTATTTCACTTATCATGGTGTAAAACGGTGTCGTTTTAGGGAGAAAATATATAATCGATTATGGATCTAAATTATGAAGCACTTCCCGACTACCTAGAAAGCTGAAATTTTGCATGATGGTAGAGTTTAATGTAAAAGTACAGTGAAAAATCTGAAAAAGTTCTGAAAACTGTTGAACGGTGTCGTTTTAGGGAGGAAGTATACTATATTATGTATATAAATTATGAGGCACTTCTATACTACCTAAAAAGCTGAAATTTTGCATACTGGTAGGGTTTATTGTAAAAGTACTGGGAAAAATCTGAAAACCGGAACTTTTTCACTTATCATGGTGTAAAACGGTGTCGTTTCAGGGAGGAAATATATAATCGATTATGGATCTAAATTATGAGGCACTTCCCTACTACCTAGAAAGCTGAAATTTTGCATGGTGCTAGGGTTTACTGTAAAAATACAGGGAAAAATCTGAAAACCGGCACTTTCGCACTATTTCTGCTATTAAACGGTGTCGTTTTAGGGAGCATATTAAAGTGAAGAATCCTGAATTTTTTAATAAAAAATAATGAAACGTGCTGTGAAAGGAACCATTTACAAAAAGTAATGATATCCCACAAAAAACTACCGTTAAAAAAAGGGCCAAGTTCCAGAACTCCTATCCAAAAAGGTTTCGCCAATGAATGCAGTGATATCTTGTTTGCGGCCAAGTTATCTTGGTACTAAACTATTTCTTTTAATAAAAGCCGTTTTTTGAGTTCCTTATTTTGTATGTTTTTAACTGCAATCCATCCTCTGACATGGCCAGTATTATGCCATCGGTTGTAGGGAATATTACGACTATATGTATAGGTACAGAATAACAATATAACCATCACAAGGTACAACTGGTTATGAAGTTATCGTATTTACCTATAGCCTCATATTTGTCTCTTGAAAATTTCTATATGGGTTCAAATTTTTATTCCATCGTTATGCCTAGAATGAAGCAGGTGATACCTACCATTTTTCTAAATCAGTTTCTAATATTTATAAATAATAATATCGCCTTATTTATACTGCCCGTTTAGGACTATTAAGCCCCATTATTCCAGCAGTACGCCCAAGACATATTATTATGTGGTAAATATCCCAAATGGGAGGATAAATATTGTCTTGTACCGGGTTTGTCTCGAACCCACGACCTACTTTCGAATTGAGACTGGTAACTAGTAACACACTCTTCCCCTTGGTTTTCCAATGAACTGAACCTCTAATGGTAGGACTTGGCTCCCTTCTGGAAGGATGGTCGCTAGGGGAAAACATTTTGAAATTCACGGAGTAATTCTTCGCAAGAAAAAGGGTTGGGTGGAAGAGATTGCCACAGGCAATAACCCCGCCCTTTAGGTAGGACATTTCTCTCCTTTTTTCCTTCTTGTATATTTGTTTAATCTTTTTGTTTTTCTTTATATTTCATTGTGTTCTACTGTATATATTTTTTGTTCTACCTAATAAAGCTTAAAAAAAAAAAAAAAAAAAATAGTCCTCAACGGTTTTCGTTTATTTCACAGGAACAGGAAGGATCCTGCAGAAAGGATCTACGTCATCCTCTCTTTCGCGGTGGTACTGGGCCGCTTCCTGGCGCTCTGCCTCACCACTACGCGAGTCTACGAACAGAGCAAGACGCCCCTCACCGTCCTGTATGGGGTGCATCGGGACTCCTACTGTACTGAGGTAAGACTGGGTCTATTATCTCCTGTATGGGGTGCATCGGGACTCCTACTGTACTGAGGTAAGACTGGGTCTATTATCTCCTGTATGGGGTGCATCGGGACTCCTACTGCACTGAGGTAAGACTGGGTCTATTATCTCCTGTATGGGGTGCATCGGGACTCCTACTGTACTGAGGTAAGACTGGGTCAATTATCTCCTTCCAAGTGATGAATATTGAAAATATAATGAGTTTTATATGTACTTTTTTCCTTCAATCTTTCTAAAGGTGAATATACCTTAAGGACTTTTTAAAAATAACACAACATAATAAATAAAATACATAACATGCACATTAAAATTATAGGTAAAATATTTCATCAAACACTCTAGTGCTTGGTATGGTATCCCTCACACACTCGGCATTCCCTCGCTGAATGGCCATCGACAAACGCTGGATTAATTTTTTTTCCTTCATATCTGTCTTAATCACACTCATGATATTGCACAAACTCGCCTGACAAAATTACTGCTGTAGGTGCATGAAAATTGAACCATCGACCATCTGATTACGAGTCTACCACTACTGAGTTCGGTGGTGTCCCATGTGTCTACTTCTTATATTTTTACTGTCTGGCGCTGTTGGTCTAATAATCCAGAGGTCTCGTGTTCGAAACCAGTGGGCATGACAAGTTATCTTCCCATGTTAGATTTTGACCACATAAATAATACGTCTTGGGTTTACTGCTGGAATCTTTGTACTTATCAGTTCTAATCGGGCAGTATAAATAAGACGATGATATTATTAGAATTACATGGAAGTTGCACAAGTAAATCAAAGGTCATGACTGACATGAATAGCACCTAAAACAAAACTACATCATACCTGTATGATCGGTCATGCTACAGAGCCGCTCAACCGTTGCCAAAAATACTGCTATTGAAATCCCTTTCAAACAGTTGAGCCTGATAAACAGGACTACTTAGTGTAAGCAGGAAACCGGCATAATCTGGAAAAACTCAAGGTCCTGAGAGGTTTTCTGTTTTAAAAAAAACTTTTTTCACCAAGAAAATATTGCCGGTTTTTGTATAGATGAGAACAAAATATCTTTTACTCAGTGCTATACATATTTATTTTATATTTAACAATAATTTACATGAGATTGCTAATAATAATTACTTACACAAGATGGCTCACAACAATAATATACTTACATTAGGCTTACGATACTTTACAGTAGATACGAGTAGATAGCTTATATTTTATATTTCACAATAATTTACATAAGATAGCTAACAATAATTGAATGGGTGAGTAGAAGAACCAGGAATGTCAAAAATCGACTTTTCAGGAAAGCGAAAATAAGATTTGTCTTATTTTTGCTTTCCTGATGCTAATGAGTATAATAAAATTAAATTTTACATTCCTTGTTATTCGACAAGATTCTCACAACTAGGTACTAATACCGCTAGCAAAAGTGGTCAGTGATTTTGATACATTCCTTGTTTTACATCAGATTTTTTTTCCGCTTCCCCCACTTTAAAATCGAAAAAAATTATACTTTTAAGGGGTATTTCTCCTTCATATTCACAGAGATGATAGAAAAGAGTACGTTCCTTCTAATTCTACGAAGAAAAAAAAAAAAAAAATCGATTTTTGACATTCCTGGTTCTTCTACTCACCCATTCAATTATTACTTACACAAGATGGCTCACAACAATAATATACATTAGGCTTACGATATTTTACAGTAGATAGGAGTAGATTTTACAGTAGATAGCTTACAATAAATATTTGACATTGATTTCCAGGTCGAGCTATTCACTCAACAAGTGCTGAAGAACAACGTCAGCCTCAGTGGAAGTCACATGTTTTCCATGAACAGGAACTTCCTTCTGACGGTAAGTCAAATGAACAAGACCTTCTTATAGTCAAACTAGCGGGCTGTCGCCCGCTTTGCGGGCCGAGGCATGGCCGTGAAAGCAAAAAATCCTTTTTCGCCAATGGCAGGTGTTGTAGTGGGAATTTCGAAAAATCCCGTCTTATTGCACATCTAGACTATAAGACAAAGCTACCTACCAAATTTCAGCTTCCTAGGACTTACGGTTTGGGCTGTAGAGCGATGATCAGTCAGTGAGTGGTCAGTCAGTGACTTTGACATTTATATATTAAGATGAACAAGACCTTTTCATAGTCAAATGAACAAGACCTTCTTATAGGCAAATGAACAAGACCTTCTTATAGTCAAATGAACAAGACCTTTTTATAGTCAAATGAACAAGACCTTTTTATAGTCAAATGAACAAGACCTTTTTATAGTCAAATGAACAAGACCTTCTTGTAGTCAAATGAACAAGACCTTCTTATAGTCAAATGAACAAAACCTTTTTATAGTCAAATGAACAAGACTTTTTTATAGTCAAATGAACAAGACCTTTTAATAGTCAAATGAACAAGACCTTTTTATAGTAACTGAGTGGGTGAAAGACAAAGACATTTTCAAGGGAAATGAAAAGCTTTAATGATATGACTCAGCTAGAATCGATCCTTGCTTGAACTCAGTCCTAACCACTCTGAACTCCACTGATAGAATAAGAACAGGCCCTCGTTTCAGAGAGCACACCACTCTCACAGAGAGCACACCCACTATCAAACTCCCAAAATCTCTCTCAACTGTCAAATGTTCCAGTGAGTTGTTTAAAAGTTTGAAAATTAGATTTGGGGATTATGTAATGATATAAATACCATTAAATTTGTCACACTACGAGTATAAACTCACCTTGGCACACCATTTTCCTTTTATTTAAAAGTGAATTTTCATGGTTTTTCTCCAGATTGTTGGAACCATCATTACGTTTGAGCTCGTGTTGGTGCAGATCAAGGAAATAGCCAATGTCTGAGTCACATGCTCTAATGGAAGATGCTCCATTCAAATCACACACTCCTTCGTGAATAAACAACAGTAAAATAATTATAACAGAAAATACAAACAAAATAATACACTAAAACTTCATTTAAGAGAAAATAAAAGAGTTGTAAAACAACTCTAGTTAACAGAGAAAAAAAAATCGACTGTCAATTATTTATTTGTGGCGGAGTAGCCAGCGCCTCAATCAGTTATCTGGGTGGACCAGCGCCTCAATCAGTTATCTGTGGTGGGACCAGCGCCTCAATCAGTTATCTGTGGTGGGGAGCAGCGCCTCAATCAGTTATCAGTGGTGGGGAGCAGCGCCTCAATCAGTTATCTGTGAGGGGAGCAGCGCCTCAATCAGTTATCTGTGGTGGGACAGCGCCTCAATCAGTTATCTGTGGTGGGGAGCAGCGCCTCAATCAGTTATCTGTGGGGGGAGCAGCGCCTCAATCAGTTATCTGTGGTGGGGAGCAGCGCCTCAATCAGTTATCTGTGGGGGGAGCAGCGCCTCAATCAGTTATCTGTGGGGGAGCAGCGCCTCAATCAGTTATCTGTGGTGGGGAGCAGCGCCTCAATCAGTTATCTGTGGGGGGAGCAGCGCCTCAATCAGTTATCAGTGGTGGGAGCAGCGCCTCAATCAGTTATCTGTGGTGGGAGCAGCGCCTCAATCAGTTATCTGTGGTGGGAGCAGCGCCTCAATCAGTTATCTGTGGTGGGAGCAGCGCCTCGCCTCAATCAGTTATCTATGGGGGAGCAGCGCCTCAATCAGTTATCTGTGGTGGGGAGCAGCGCCTCAATCAGTTATCTGTGGTGGGGAGCAGCGCCTCAATCAGTTATCTGTGGGGGGAGCAGCGCCTCAATCAGTTATCAGTGGGGGAGCAGCGCCTCAATCAGTTATCTGTGGTGGGGAGCAGCGCCTCAATCAGTTATCTGTGGGGGGAGCAGCGCCTCAATCAGTTATCTGTGAGGGGAGCAGCGCCTCAATCAGTTATCTGTGGTGGGGAGCAGCGCCTCAATCAGTTATCTGTGGTGGGACCAGCGCCTCAATCAGTTATCTGTGGTGGGAGCAGCGCCTCAATCAGTTATCTGTGGGGGGAGCAGCGCCTCAATCAGTTATCTGTGGGGGGAGCAGCGCCTCAATCAGTTATCTGTGGTGGGGAGCAGCGCCTCAATCAGTTATCTGTGTGGGGGAGCAGCGCCTCAATCAAGTTATCTGTGGTGGGAGTGGCGCGGGGGAGTAGCGCTTCAATCAGTCACCTGGGTGAGCAGGGCGGCGCCCTTGAGTACCCAGTACTGCTCCGGGTGATGGGAGGGCAGCATGACGGGCGTCACGAAGTTGGTGCTGTGCCCGGTGGTGCTGAGGGTGCCTGCGCGGGCAGAGGTCTTGTAGAGGGGACACGTGTAGCGACCCTCGGGGGGCTTCACTTTGGGAGGAGCTTCTGGGTCTGTGAGAGAAATATAAAGATAGGTAAAACTTTATACCTAATTTTTATTTGCCATGAAAGCATGATTGATCATCTGACTTCATGAGTAAAATAAAATAAATAGAAATCTAGGAAGTAGACGAATAATAAAAACAGAACTGTTCTTTGAAGTAGATACTTTTTAAGTTTAACGTCACATGGTCAACGGGGGTTTTTTTATCCTCCCTTTGTTTGAAATTCACAAACCAGCTAATTAAATTAACCCCACCCAGCCTTAACACGTTCGTTACCGAACGGCCATATGTGGATGTTTTTGTGTTTTTCCGAGGGACCGAAAACACACATGTGGCTGTTATCAAAATTTTAACGAGGGACCGGACATCCATATATGGCCTTTTGGAGGTAGGTTGTTAGTATTAGAACAGATATAGGATCGGTTCTTGTACAAATACGATGCCAAATATGCAAAAAAAACCTGGGGACCAAAATTTGGTCCCCAGGATGCAACAGCAACTTAACCGCCTGGTCCCTACGTAAAACTTGAAAAAATTGGCTTGGTAACGAACGTGTTAAAGGGGCCTGTAATGACCAGTATCACGAGGATTCGAATTTGAATGGTCACCCATCCAAGTCCTAAATTTGCTGGACTTTCTTAACTTTCAAATTCAGTGACAGAACGAGGACTGGTGTATTCAACGTGCCATAGACGCTGGCTCGTCTAGGTAACTTCAACTGGCTGGTCTAATAGGAGGGCTGGCTAGTTTAACACATCCGTGCCACGTCATGCGTTTTCGCCCGACAGTATTTACGATTAAATGAGTGTCAAGCGAAAACGCCTGACGAAATTTATCCAATACGGCCACGTCAGGCGTTTTTGTCTGACAAAAATTATCCACTTTTGGCGAAAACACCCGACATCGTGGGCCAATTGGGTATGCCATGCTTTTACCCTTGGGCACGCAATGTGTCAATAGGTACCTTCAGTTTCATCTAATGCTTCACCGTCCTCTTGGGCTGTATCGTGCACCACCGGAGGAGCTTCGTCCATTGTGGCCAGAGTGGGGCAGAGGCCCATAGCAGGCAGGGGAGGGTGAATGACCCCTGGCTTCGGGTCAACGAGGCTACCACTAATGACGTCAAAGTCAGCCGCGTCTAGGAAGAGGCCATGCACGAGGTAAGCGTCTGACGAGACGGTGAGGCCCTTGTAGCAGGAGGCCTGCGGGCCGAAATAAATTATGAATTCACAAAGGGCCAAATTATAAAAATCAGGTCAATAAATATTTTTTTCTTCTTCGAAAAATCCAATAATTGTATTCTGAAATATTCCTGCCGAACTGTACCTACACAGGAAGCTGAGATTTTGTATGGATGCAATTTTTCCATATCATCCACAGTCTTCAAATATTGTTCCGAAACCTGCCCGTTCACTATCAGTGGGGGAGAGAGTCCAGGTACGCGTGATGAGTCAATGGCAGTTTGGTGTAATCAAAACCACTCAGGTCAAAAACTATTTTTTTCTTCTTCGACAAATCCAATAATTTATTGTATTCTGAAATATTATTTTGAACTGGTGGTGTAACATGCTGCTGATTACATTATTTTTCTTTAATGATACCTATAGAAGACTACTTTTTTTATACCGGAGTAAAATTAGAGAGTTCCTACTGGCAGTTTTTTCCTTCAACGGTTTAAAGAGTTATTTATTTATTTACAATTTATTTTTTTACAAAACAATCATCAACAACAACAAAAAATAACAATAAATTAAAAAAAAAAAACTTAGAAGTATGTACAAAAAGAAATAAAGATCAATATTAATTTTTAATTACAATTGTTTTGTAATCCGGGGCGAAGTTAATGCCTTAGACATTCTCTGCCACTAAACCCCGGATAAAAGACACAAATAAAATAAAATACAATATAAATACCTCTTCTCCCCCCACTCTCCTGTGTATCATCTCGATATCCTCCTGGTCCAGCACCACTCCGGTCATGCGGAAATCTATCTTGAGTGTGTCGATGGCGAGGCCACGACGTCTTGCATGCGTCTGTAAGCACCCTGTCATGAAACCTGAAATCATGGAAAGTAGTAGTAGTGCGTCTGTAAGCACCCTGTCATGAAACCTGAAATCATGGAAACTAGTAGAGTGCGTCTGTAAGCACCCTGTCATGAAACCTGAAATCATGGAAAGTAGTAGAGTGCCTCTGTAAGCACCCTGTCATGAAACCTGAAATCATGGAAAGTAGTACAGTGCGTCTGTAAGCACCCTGTCATGAAACCTGAAATCATGGAAAGTAGTAGAGTGCGTCTGTAAGAACCCTGTCATGAAACCTGAAATCATGGAAAGTAGTAGAGTAATTCAACTGTAAGAACGTAGAGTTATTTCTGAAATAATGAGAAGTAGTTGTAATCTTACAAGGACTGGTGCGAAATCATTCGAATTTTCTTAAAGGGGGTTGAATCAATTTTTTCTGGGAGCTATTCTGAGCTAGGCCTTGTTGTCATCAATCCAATAGTTGAAGCCACCTGTACACTAGTTCTATTCATGCAGTACAGACAGAATCAAACCAGCAGCGTCGTTACATGTTGAAACACTAGTCCTGTTCCCTCACTGAAGTTAAGCAGCGTCCTGCAAGGTTAAGGCCGTGGATGCGTGACCATTCAAATTCGAAACCTCGTGATACTAGCTATTCCCAGTCCAGCCCAAGATGCGCGAGGTTAATGTGAGTAGCTGGTTGGTAAGTTTCCAGCGAAGGGAGAGTAAAAACTAATAACTCTTTCTCAATATGACCTTCATATCATAGGGTGGCGTCATCGAGAACTATGGTAGCCAGACAGTGGAGTAATGACTCAGCACTTCTACCACTGTCTATACAAGGAGGCTAATGATTGACAAGGGCCCCCAGAACCAAGCCAATGCTGGTCTAATCCCTATTTATAGTGCCCCAGCCAGACTGTTTATAGTCCCCCAGCCATGGCCTATGACCTTAGCCAAGCCTAATTAGTTGAGATAAACGTGAAAGTATAAAATAAATGAGCTCACCTTGAGGAAAGAAGAATCCGGGCAGCCAGAAGGAAACGGGAGGTCCATGGCCGAGCCAGATGGAGATGAAGTCGATGCGAAGCACCAGGTCCTTGATCCAGGAGCCCAGAGACTTGAGGGAGGGGTAGCACTTGGCCGACCAGAGCTTTGGTACCTGGGAAGAGGAGGACGATATTTGATACAGGTCTAATGTGCACTTGGGTCTGACGCATAGTACCTAGTACCTACCATTGGTAAACATGCCATAGTATTAAGAGGGTTATCCAAGCCATTAGAAACAAACAAGCGCACTCAACTATGAAAAAGAGTAGTAATGCTGACCCAAAGTATGTTTGAGAAAGTTATTAAACAGCACTTACCTGTTTATTAAGGAAACTAATGTAGACTTTTTTTTCCTGAATGGCAAAAATAAGATTTTTATTATAGAACATTTCTTACATATTATTGTAGACTTTTTTTCCTAAATGGCAAAAATAAGATTTTTATTATACAACATTTCTTACATATGATTGTAGACTTACCTGGTTGTTGAGGAAACTATTTTAGACTTACCTGGTTGTTGAGGAAACTATTGTAGACTTACCTGCTTGTTGAGGAAACTATTATAGACTTACTTGGATATTGAAAAAGCAATTGTAGACTTACTTGGTTGTTGAGGAAACAATTGTAGACTTACCTGGTTGTTGAGGAAACTATTGTAGACTTACCTGGTTGTTGAGGAAACTATTGTAGACTTACATGGTTGTTGAGGAAACTATTGTAGACTTACCTGGTTGTTGAGGAAACTATTGTTGACTTACCTGGTTGTTGAGGAAACTATTGTTGACTTACCTGGTTGTTAAGGAAACTATTGTAGACTTCTTCCAGCTGCTCGTTCATCACAATGAATCCAGTGATGGCTTTCTTCAAGTTCTGCAGAGAATTGTGGATGTTAGCCAGCACTGCGTTGAATCTATCTGTCTCCTGCATGAGCACTGTGGTGAGAGATGGGAAACGACCCTTCTCATCTGTTAAATAGAATAGAATATATATTATGTATAATAGACTAGTGAGTAAATGTTAGCCAGCACCACGTGTCTCCTGTATTAGCACTGTTGTAAGGGATATACTACAATACTTACTACTATGTTTATCCTGGAAGAATTAGACTAAAGAGTTCCTTTACTCTCACATTATAAAGAAAGTCTCATTTATTGGTGTAATACAGTATATCTAACACACTAAAAACACCTGTGTTCATCACGAAAAACTTGCAATCGGGCTCAGGTTTAGTGGTCCTGTACATGAAAATTACTTTTTAATTAGGTACCTATATAAAATACTTTTCAGTTTCAGCCAAACAAAGCTCACCTCTCTTCAGTAGAATAGCGTGAGCAATGTCCTTGTCAATTTTAGTCTTGATCCTGTGCACCAGAACATCACATAGCTCCGACACAATCTCGTCTGGACTTTTGTCGCCAGAGCCACTCCCCTCCCTCGGCTGTACGTCCAGGATAGTTTGTATTACCTGAACAGAGGAGGATTGTAGAGGGTAGTTATTAGATTTCTCCCTTGGAGATTTGAAAATCACCCCAGAAAAGATTTGATTTTCTCTATCTTCAATAATTTCTGCGATATTTGACTATATCGTTTAAAACGATTAGTCTTGCTTACAATTACGAGTGGTGTTTCCTTGAAAAAGAACTTGAAAGGAAAATTGAAGAATGATATTTATGTTCTTTTATTTATTTATTTACACTTAATTTTTTATACAAAACAATCAACAATAAATTAATAACCATAATTCACAACAACAAAAAAACCTAAAAAATATAGATGTACAAAAATTATAGACCATTATTAATTTTTATTTACAATTCTTTTGTAATCCAGGGCGAAGTTAATGCCTTAGCATTCTCTGCCACTCTATTACATTACGTGAACGTGTGCATTATTGAGATATCCCCGTGAAAAGTTGTGATATTCCCACCAGTTTATTACAGCAGCAATACAAAATACAAGTTCCTACCTGCTTGGTTTAGCAATGCAGAATACAAGTTCCTACCTGCTTGGTTTAACAATGTAGAATACAAGTTCCTACCTGTTTGGTTTCCTTCATCTGGAACGCAATGTTGGCGTTGTCGTGCATCCCAAATATTTCTGGCATGTCAATGATAGGCAGGTCTTCTATGAAAGCTTTATACCTGATGAACGAATGGAGAAGTATATTGAATATTAATAATTTTAAATAGGTCCTATAGGAATATGATAAAAAATATCAAGTTGAAAAAGTTAAAAATTCTCCCTCTTGTTTTTATCAAATTTGAATGTGTGTGGTTTTTTGTGTAACGACTAATGGCGATATAAGTATAAGTAGTGCTTTATTTAGACCGTCAGCGCAAGACAGGTAGTCCCATTATGCCAACAGTTTAACAAAGCACCTCTTTATTTATTTGAGTATATCAGCAGAGTATAAAGAAAAGTAAAGGATTCAAAAAAGTAAAGGTAGTTTTTAGGGTCATATTATGAAACAGGATTAAAGTTAAGCCTGACAAGCTCGTAAGTCGTTAACCAATCAAGGGCACTATAGCCCGAGTGGGATAGACATGTCCACTTAGATTAAATCTAATCCTGTTTTATAATTCGGCCCTTAGTTCTGATGGCCCTTATAACCCAGTTTTATAAAGGGTTGGGCGGAAGAGATTGCCACAGGCAATAACCCCACCCTGTAGGTAGGACATTAGCATTATTCTCTTTTTTGTACTTGTTTCTTTGCTCAATCTATTTATTTTTTCTTTATAATTTCATTGTATTTTACTGTATATAATATTTTGTCTTACCTAATAAAGCATAATATAATACTTACTAGCTGGTTGTAGCAGGCCTTGAAGGCCCAAAACCTCTCACGAGCATCCTCCTCCATCTTGTTCTCTCCTTTGCTGCTTCTATCCAGTTCTCTTCTGATGTGGGTGATTGTTCTCTGTCTTTATTGTACCATTTCGATACATTGTCTTCCCATCTTCTTCTCGGTCTTCCTTTACTTCTTTCTTCCTCGTAATTCAAAACACATCAGCGCCACGTTTACAGTATAGTGTACACGAGTGCTTTCTACAGTGGACCGCGTGTACACTATGCTGTACACTGGTTTCTGAAAGTGAGAGGGTGACTCAATTTCAGAAACCGATGCTCTTTATAGTGTACACGCTACTGTGTATTTCTTATGGGGATTCGATTGTCGTGGTCCGTGGAAGCTTTTTGGTTTTTTTGGACCAGAAAAATATCTATCTGGTGACTTTTTATGGCTGTTTGAGTCTACCTACCTCTTTTTTCACACAAAATAAGAAGATAAGGTTGGTCCACTGAACCATATTACCAGAAAAACCCTTGGCGCTGAATGTGTTAAATAAAGCAATTCGTAAATAAAGCATAATATAATAATAATAATAATAGTAAACACCTACCCCTCCAGGGTGTCACACTCCGGGGTCTCGGGGCAGTAGTAGGTGCCTGACTCGGAGTAGACGTAGCCGGGCCGCAGGGTGTGAGGGCCGAAGTAGGACAGCAGAATGGTCCGCAGGGTTCTCTGATCCCACACGTCAGTCACGCGGCCCCCGTAGTTCACCTCCCCGAAGGTGTAGGTCAGGGCTTCCCAGGGGATGGTGTCTGGGGAATTAGTCACATGCAACTTTCATACAATCCAACACATGCAACTTTCATACAATCCAACAGATGCAACTTTCATACAATCCAACAGATGCAACTTTCATACAATCCAACAGATGCAACTTTCATACAATCCAACACTTGCAACTTTCATACAATCCAACACATGCAACATTGCATATTGGATCTCACCTAAACTTTAAATACTCACAACAAGGCGATGAACTTGTAACCTGGAGGTCGGTGGTTCAAATCACGGTTTCAGCGTATATTTAGTAAAGCGTGTTTGAGTAGTTGTGATATCACGTAGGTGATTAACACAAATATGATAACTTCTCAACTACTCACTTTTTATTATATTCGTAAAAAATTATGAACATTTTTAAATCTATTTGATTCATATTTTTAAGTTCTATTTTGTTATGGATGGAATGTTCTTTGATTTAAAAAAATACAAATAAAATACCAAAAAAAAAAAAAAATTAATAAAAAAAAATCATGGGTGAAAAGGAATTACTAAAATAGTTTTTCTGAGAGAGATTGGAGAGTACAAATGTGGCAAAAGTATCAAGTGATGATATTTGTGTTAATCACAATCGTGAAATTACAACTAACCAAACTAGCTTCACTAAATTTTTGCTTGACTTGGGACTTGATCCTTGACTTCAGGATTACAAGCCCGTCGCCTTATTGATCAAGCCTCCCACGGGATGATGTCTGGGAAATTATACATGGATAGAAAGGAAGTACTGAAATAGGTTTTCTGAGAGACTGATATGTACCACTAATTTTATTATTGCTAGTTTTCCCAGCCCAACTAAAACTGGGCGATTTTAATGTAAGTAGCTAGTTTGTGAGTGAAACTCATGTATCACAAGACATTTTTGTAAATTCAAATAAAGGTGCATTTCTTACATGTGAGCTCACAGAAAAAAAGTAGAAGATACATAATGGTAAGAAATGTGGAGCAGCCTCACACGCTCGACTGAAAAATTTCTTAAGGCTGATTCAAACACCTAAAGAAGTTACCAAAATCAGTCCTAAAAGAAAATTAAGCTACATTAATAGCTTTGATCTCTTTTAGAGTTACAGGGGCATGTCACAAAAGATCTATTTAAGGTCACAGTGACAAAGAGCTTTAGTAGCCGACAGCCCTACCTATACCAATACCAATAATGGTAAGAAATTCTATGACAAAACTGCCTTTTCTGTGAACTGAACTGAGCTGGAATTTGCTTTCGTAGTTAACACTAACATAAAAAACTGGGCAGGTCAAATTTTCAACGAATACAATACTTTCCTTATTATATTTGGTATTGGTAAAGGTTAGATAGATCTTTTGATAGATCTTTTGTGACATGCCCATGTTATTCTAAAAGAGATCTAAGGTTTTAATATAGCTAAAGATTCTTTTAGGACTGATTTCGTTACCAATACCGATTCCTTATTATAGGATAAGAAAGTATTTAGAGCGCGCGATTAGCTCAGTGGTTAAGCACTCGCTTGCCATGCGGAAGGTCCTGGGTTCGATCAAAAATTTGTATTCTTAATTTGGTTACAATTGTTTGTAAGGGATACCTTCCGGTGCGCTCGTGTTGACCCAGCACCTAAATGGGAAGTATTGTGTTACTTCTCGCCCATCAGAGGTGAGGCATACTACGGGATGGGCAGGCTACAACACAGACCACAAGCGTCTACAGTAGCTCCTGTTTCATGGCTACGAAATAAAAAAGGCTGTGAAACACTCATCTTTTTTTTTAAAAAAAAAAAAAAGAAAAAAAAAGCAATATTAAAACGCACCTCTCGCGCAGTACATGTGCAGCGTGCCCAGCGCACAGGCGAGGTCGCTGTCATTGAACTCGTACAGGATGCTCCAGCCCAGCGGCCCGAACTTCTTCCTCTCCTGGATGACGGCGTGGAAGAAGCAGAGGCCGAACACCATGCTTCGCCAAGCCGAGGCCAGGGAGTGGGAGTTGAACAGTTGCTCGTCCAGACTGCCTGCCAGCGAGCGCTTCACATTGGAGCGGATGCCTGGTAATAATAATAATAATAATATAATAATAATATCGCCTTATTTATACTGCCTGATTAGGACTATTAAGTCCCATTATTTAGGACTATTAAGTCCCATTATTCCAGCAGTAAGCCCAAGACGTATTATGTGGTAAAAATCCCAAATGGGAGGAAAACTTGTCATGTCCCGGTTGGGTTTCGAACCCGCGACCGAGGGATACGATTACAGCTATTTTCAAGAAATATCTCGAGATAAATTTTTTTGGTGTAAACATCACACGACTTTCCTTGTCTTATTAGGAATGGAAATAATAATAATAATGTGTTTCTTTGAGTTATTATATCACAATTTTTGTGATATAATAACTTATAACAGACGCGGCCAAGGAGTGGGAGTTGAACAATTGCTCGTCCAGACTGCCTGCTAGCGAGCGCTTCACATTGGAGCGGATGCCTGGTAATAATAATAATAATAATATAATAATATCGCCTTATATATACTGCCCGATTAGGACTATTAAGTCCCATTATTCCAGCAGTAAGCCCAAGACGTATTATGTGGTAAAAATCCCAAATGGGAGGAAAACTTGTCATGTCCCCGTTGGGTTTCGAACCCGCGACCGAGGGATACGATTACAGCAATTTTCAAGAAAAATCTCGAGATAAATTTTTTGGTGTAAACATCACACGACTTTCCTTATCCTATTAGGAATGGAAACGGAACCAAAAGCAACTGGTGACTTTTTTTTATATACATAAGCCCATACAGCACTTTATAATCTGGTGACTTAAAGGTAACAGTTAGCGAAAAATCAACGTCAAATTCGTAATCAGCACCTCAAAATCATTGGATTTGATATGTCACAACTCCTTGGGTAGGTCAAATTTTCGACGAATACAATACTTTCCTTACTATAGGATAAGGAAAGTAAAAATATTTGACCACACTGTAAGCTCAGTGGTAAATATACTCAGTTTCCATGCGAGTGCCAGGTTCAATCCCCACAGACGACAAGAAAAGTTTCATGCTCTATTTATTATACAATAAACGAATTACAAAAGATACTTTTCTAACTATGACATTCAATTGATTCCCTAGCTAATGAAATTGTAATTATTCTATCTTATTTTAATATTATTCTATCTTATTTCAATATCTGCTCTTTCTTTAGAATCAAAAGAGCATCCCACTGATTTAAACATTGTATCTTGTGAAAAAGTATCAAATGAAAATGAACAGTTACCTGTTATCAGGTTCATATTAGAAATCCAAGTAATGTTAGGTATATGTAATATTAATATAAAACTATGGATTCTTTAAATTTTTACTCACTTTTCGACTTAAGTTTCGCCTAACTCTTAAAGAATCCATAGTTTTAGGTATATTAATATTACATATACTGAACAGTTACCTTTGGGTGGTTCATTAGTGACCTTGACGGAGTTCTGCAGGATGGACACGGGGAACTTGGGAGAAGGCATGGAGCTCATGTACAGTCGGAAGTCCCTGTGTACCTGTTAAGAGTTAAGAGGAAACATGATACTCTAGGTATGCCACATAGCTCAGTGGTCAAGGGAGCTCATGTACAGTCGGAAGTCCCTGTGTACCTGTTAAGAGTTAAGAGGAAACATGATACTCTAGGTATGCCACATAGCTCAGTGGTCAAGGGAGCTCATGTACAGTCGGAAGTCCCTGTGTACCTGTTAAGAGTTAAGAGGAAACATGATACTCTAGGTATGCCACATAGCTCAGTGGTCAAGGGAGCTCATGTACAGTCGGAAGTCCCTGTGCACCTGAGAAGAGTTAAGAGGAAACATGATACTCTAGGTATGCCACATAGCTCAGTGGTCAAGGGAGCTCATGTACAGTCGGAAGTCCCTGTGCACCTGAGAAGAGTTAAGAGGAAACATGATACTCTAGGTATGCCACATAGCTCAGTGGTCAAGGGAGCTCATGTACAGTCGGAAGTCCCTGTGTACCTGAGAAGAGTTAAGAGGAAACATGATACTCTAGGTATGCCACATAGCTCAGTGGTCAAGGGAGCTCATGTACAGTCGGAAGTCCCTGTGCACCTGAGAAGAGTTAAGAGGAAACATGATACTCTAGGTATGCCACATAGCTCAGTGGTCAAGGGAGCTCATGTACAGTCGGAAGTCCCTGTGTACCTGAGAAGAGTTAAGAGGAAACATGATACTCTAGGTATGCCACATAGCTCAGTGGTCAAGGGAGCTCATGTACAGTCGGAAGTCCCTGTGTACCTGAGAAGAGTTAAGAGGAAACATGATACTCTAGGTATGCCACATAGCTCAGTGGTCAAGGGAGCTCATGTACAGTCGGAAGTCCCTGTGTACCTGAGAAGAGTTAAGAGGAAACATGATACTCTAGGTATGCCACATAGCTCAGTGGTCAAGGGAGCTCATGTACAGTCGGAAGTCCCTGTGTACCTGAGAAGAGTTAAGAGGAAACATGATACTCTAGGTATGCCACATAGCTCAGTGGTCAAGGGAGCTCATGTACAGTCGGAAGTCCCTGTGTACCTGAGAAGAGTTAAGAGGAAACATGATACTCTAGGTATGCCACATAGCTCAGTGGTCAAGGGAGCTCATGTACAGTCGGAAGTCCCTGTGTACCTGAGAAGAGTTAAGAGGAAACATGATACTCTAGGTATGCCACATAGCTCAGTAGTCAATGTTTCGGCCTGATAATCTAGAGGTTGTGGGTTCCAAACTCACTGACAAGTCATCTCCTCTTTATTAGGGTATAAGGTAATCACTAGACGAGGTTAACCCACACAGTCTTATTATTTATTATGTGCCTGGTTCTCCAGGTACCTTGATTGTGATAGTATAAGTGCATACTCGTAATTATTTTATTTGATTAATTTTAAGTACTTATTTATTTAATAGTGGTTCTGTGAACTGTAAACCTCACACAGATTCAACTATCGCATTATAAATGTTTAATCAAGCATGAGGACATCGAGACCTTTCATTCAATACCCCACTCGATAGGTTTTAATTAAAAAATATCAACCGACCCTTTTTTTTGGCCCTTTTTCGATTTTTTACCACAGTGCGGACCCCTTAGCTTTATTTTCTCAAATATATTTTCTCAACGACTCTACAAAATTTTAAAAGCCTTGCTTGTTTCAATAAAAATAGAAAAATCGTTTTCAATGTTCACCAAAACGTCCCATTTGGCCCCGAATGGCCCAAAAACA
This sequence comes from Bactericera cockerelli, assembly GCA_024516035.1. Lineage (NCBI taxonomy): Eukaryota > Metazoa > Arthropoda > Insecta > Hemiptera > Triozidae > Bactericera > Bactericera cockerelli. Next base: position 107,298 of record JAMCCL010000045.1, read on the forward strand.
ATAGGTAAAATTCTAGGACCCCACCCAATAAACATGTATACTAAATTTCAACAATTTTGAAGAATTCGGTCGAGAGTTATTGCGGAACAGACAGACAGACAAACGAAAACCAAATCGTCCAGTATGCAAGTTAAAACAGAACCCCACTTAGTGAGGTTACACATGCCGCTTGCTTCACCTACCTCATCCTCCCCCTCGGCTAGGGCCAGCACCATTCTCTCCAGAGCCATCAGCCAGCTACTGGCCACATGGCAGTTCTGCAGGAACACCCAGTCCCCCACGTGCACAGCTTTCTCAACCTTCTGCTCGGCTATGCGGCCCTGTCCCTGACCCAGGGAGATGGCATGCACCCGGTCCCCACCGTACCCCATCTCCGTTGCGAACCGCTGGAAGTTGCCGAAAGGGTCCGAGCCTGAAGAATTATAATAGTTAGAGCCGCATTGTTTAATGCTGATGTGGTGAACGCTGTTACTAAAGCTGGATCCGCGAGGTCAAACAGGGGAAACTGTTCAGCCGACAAGATTTGCAAAATATATAATTATAACTGATTCCAATTATGTGATTGGCTGTTACCATGGTAATAACAACAGTATGGTACTCCAATTTAGCGTTGTTTATGAATTCAGGCCTTAGTTAATCAATATTACTTTTTAAAGGTAATTAACGCTAATCAGATGATCTCTAATTAGTGTTCATCTCTGGCTAACGCTAATCAGATGATCTGTGCTCATTTATGAGAATACTAGTCAGAATAAGTACTTACTTTTGGATGTTAAAACTAAAATTAATATAATCATCGGGGTGTAGTATGACAGTTGATAAAAGTAGTACATATAAGAACCCTAAGAACAACTTTTCTTGTAGTAAGCACGTGGAACATTTCATCGTGTGAAACTTTCTGAAATTTTCAGTTTACTAAGACAGTAACTTTGCCTGGTCTACTTATACTTTACAGCCATTCAAAAGAATACCTGTTACCGATGTGGTCAAGAATAATTCTAGATCTCGATGGTGCTTTTGTATTTCGAAATGTTAAGTTAAAGTCATCATATCTGTGATAAAAACATAGCGAAGTTCTGCAAGATTGCTAGTTACCTGGACTCAGCACAAATACGAGCGGCGTTGTCTTGGACATATCTTTGTACATCTCATGCAGGTTGATGGAGGGGCTCTCACAGAAGACCTTGCCCAGGCTCACTGCCACGTATTCCGTCACCCCAAACACCAGTTTCTCCTCCGTCAGGCACTTGATCAGCATGAGCTTCTCGAACGGGTCCAGCATGTGCTCGAAGTTAACATCCGAGTGTCGCGGGTTCGATTCGTCCAGATGGATGACTAAACGAAAATCACCGACGGACAGTTCGATCTTTTGCGTGCAAACAGAGGGTAGAGATTTGAACTTGGCGGGAAACGCGTGGGCGAGGTAGTTGACCTGGGTCCACATGGGTTCGGTGAGTTTGGGCACATGGGGCTTGGGCGGCGGCGTAGCGGTGGAGCCCAGGGGTCCACGCAGCAGGAAGTTCCAGTACACCTCGGGTAGGGACCTGGCCTGGCGCTGGATGGCGGCGCACAGCATGAAGCTGTATACGAGCTTGTGGCGCTCGAACAGACCTGAGGGAGAACATTGAAACCCTTGAGAATCATAACATTACATTTATAATAGTTAAGCTTTTTAAAATAGTTAACCGACCTCAGTAGCTTGATCGATAAGGCAGCTGACTAATAATCGGTGGTTCAAGTCCCGGTTTCAGCATAGATTTAGTAAAGCGAGTTTCAGTAGTTGTGATATCACAAAAGTGATTAACACAAATATGATAACTATTTAAGTTTTTCTTATTCTATATGGAACATAGAGCTGTTGGAAACATAACTAAATTAAATAACTTAAAAAGAAATAAATTAAAATTCTTGTAATATCTCTGTAGACAATTTTAGATTTCACATATTGTTTTAAATAAGGCAATGTTATTGATTGAATTTGTCAATAGGATTTTGTTTATGACTTTTGCTTTGAGTGTCTTTCTTCTATAGAAGTTCTGAATACCTTGTTAATATATTTGCTAATAGCTTTTTAATTGTTATACGTGGCTATACTCACTACGACACATTGTTATACGCGGCCATACTCACCCCGAGACACATTGTTATACGCGGCCATACTCACCCCGAGACACATTGTTATACGCGGCCATACTCACCCTGAGACATCTTGTTATACGCGGTCATACTCACCCCGAGACACATTGTCATACGCGGCCATACTCACCCCGAGACACATTGTTATACGCGGCCATACTTACCCCGAGACACATTGTTATACGCGGCCATACTCACCCCGAGACACATTGTTATAATAATAATAATAATAATTGTTTTTATTCATATTTTCATACTATGTCACATCATCTACCTCCTTTTAAGTACTTATACGCGGCCATACTCACCCCGAGACACATTGTTATACGCGGCCATACTCACCCCGAGACACATTGTTATACGCGGCCAGCGTGATAGCGTCCAGCAGGATCTGAATCCTCTTGTCCACGTCACTCTCCCGCTCGCTCTTCTCAATCACAGACACGAAGAGAGCGTTGAAGTACTTGAGACTGAACTGGTACATGGGGTCAATGTCCGCGAGGCAAGCCACCACGAAGTAGAGGCAGCTGCCGCGCTGGGCGATGGAGCGGTACTTGTCTCGGGCCAGGGAGATAGCCGCGTCCGTCTCCTCCGCCACTATCAGTCGCTCTGCTATGCCTATGGAGGTCTGCTTGCTCTCGTTCAGAGTGTTGATGAGCTCTTCGTTGTCGAGGATGTTGCCTGCCAGGGAGATAATTGAATGGGTGAGTAGAAGAACCAGGAATGTCAAAAATCGACTTTTCAGGAAAGCAAAAATAAGACAAATATTATCATGCTAATAAGTATGCTTCCCCCACTTTAAAATCGAAAAAAATTATACTTATAAGGGGTATTTCTCCTTCATATTCACAGAGATGATAGAAAAGAGTACATTTCTTCTTATTCTACGAAGAAAAAAAAAATAATCGATTTTTGACATTCCTGGTTCTTCTACTCACCCATTCAATTATTGTTTTATATGTTAAATAATAAAAACATAAATATTTAAATGTTTAATAAAATAATAAGTAACACTTCGTAATTTATTTAAATATAATTATTATTAATAAAGAAATGGATATGTACAGTGAATTCTTAGGTGAGAGAAATCAATCGAACTAATTATAAGATTCTTACAGTAAGCTCTCGAAGTACTGATTACATAATAGGTAAGTTAACTTGTTAAGGTATCAAAGTTTCATGTCATACAACAGTTATTAGCATGCATTGGTAGTCAAGTGGTTAAGGCGCTAGTCTAGTATTCCAGGTAGCGTAGGGATCCGTTGGTTTGAATCGAAACCACTGCATGAATTTTAATCCTCATTTATTTAAGTGACCATATTATTAAGACTGAGAGTTAGGTGGTAGAAAATGCTTTGAGCATTAACCTTGCCTGGTGGTTATCTTCAACTTAAGAGTATTATTATTGTTAGTTACTGAAAGGTATCAATCTGGCCCTGACCTCAGGTGAAAAAACAACAATCTTGTTCATGGATCTAAGCAAAGGTTTTATTAGATACCGTCAGTCACAGCCATCTGTTGGGTATTTTGTATTTAACTAATAGAAGTGAAAGGTAAACCACTAAAAATATTTGAAAGCTACCTACCAAATCTTACCCAACAAACTGAACTACGAGTACCTAATAAAAGCATAGGGGGTAAATGTGTCGGCAGCTCTAGAATTTTGAGTGACGTCATACTCGTACTGTGCCAATACTACTCAGTACCCCAGGCTCACTTTTAACTCATGTGCTAACAAAACTATCCATGTTGGACGTAGCTTAGTGATGTGACAGGAAAGTCTTACCTGTATGTATGATTTTATTTGTGGTGAAGCACAACACCTCTTCACAATTTATGTGGGTAGCGCAGCATTACTAAGAGCCTCCTTCACTTTTCGAATTCTATTACATTGATTTCTTTTTACTCTGGTAATGCCGCCACTGATCGTTACTCATACAAGTAACTACTCACGAGGTATGAGTGGACCCCGAACATCCAAGTACAGAGCAGAAAAATTCCTGCTTCGCTAGAGATCAAACCCAGGCCACCATGCTGCAATGCCAAGCGCGCTAACTCACTCTGCCAGAGTGACTACAAGGAAAGTCCTACCTTCTGAAGTAAAGAGCAACCTCAGAATGTTGTCCTCTATCTCCTTGAGCATAGCCTTGTCCTTGTTCATAGCTTAGTGGTGTGACAGGAAAGTCTTACCTTCTGAAGTAAAGAGCAGCCTCAGAATGTTGTCCTCTATCTCCTTGAGCATAGCCTTGTCCTTGTTCATAGCTTAGTGATATGACAGGAAAGTCTTACCTTCTGAAGTAAAGAGCAACCTCAGAATGTTGTCCTCTATCTCCTTGAGCATAGCCTTGTCCTTGTTCATAGCTTAGTGGTGTGACAGGAAAGTCTTACCTTCTGAAGTAAAGAGCAACCTCAGAATGTTGTCCTCTATCTCCTTGAGCATAGCCTTGTCCTTGTTCATAGCTTAGTGGTGTGACAGGAAAGTCCTACCTTCTGAAGTAAAGAGCAACCTCAGAATGTTGTCCTCTATCTCCTTGAGCATAGCCTTGTCCTTGTTCATAGCTTAGTGGTGTGACAGGAAAGTCTTACCTTCTGAAGTAAAGAGCAACCTTAGAATGTTGTCCTCTATCTCCTTGAGCATAGCCTTGTCCTTGGATGTAGCTTAGTGATATGACAGGAAAGTCTTACCTTCTGAAGTAAAAAGCAACCTCAGAATGTTGTCCTCTATCTCCTTGAGCATAGCCTTGTCCTTGTTCATGGTAGCTATCAACTGTAGTCTCTCCTTCTCTAGGTCCGGCCGCTCCAGCCGTACCACATCTGCCATCAGCTGGTCCTCCAGACCTGCGGGTGGAAACGGGTAATATTTGGTCATGAGTTTGAGACAAATTATAAATAATATAGAATAGAATTATGGCATTTTTTTTTTTTTTTTTAGTACATATCTAGTAGTATTATTTTGTAATATCTGTAAATCTGTCTCTATTGTGTAGCTTTTTCCATTTGTAATTTGTACATCACTCTGTAAATTTACTTTGTATCATGAAAGAAATAAAGATATCCGTGACCCATAGATGGTCCAAACGATAGAAAAAAAAAAAAAAAATATAGAGTAGGATAGAATAGAATAAAAATATAATTTTATTGTATTTCTCAATAAGAGTTTACAATAGAGGTTGGGATGTAGGTTAGTTAAACAATAATTCTAAAATTACATAATAATTTAAAAAAAAAAAAAACAATTACTACATGCTATTATTTTGCAGTGCCACAAAAAAATTTCCCCCATTTTTATTATTATTATTTTAAATGTTTAATATTAATATAAATTATAAATAATATAACAACAAAGCTGAGAGAAGACCATCCCTGACGTGCCACAATCAGAGCGTAGAGAACCATATCTCGTCTAGGTAAGGTCTTCCCCTTAGCCTCGTATCTCATTTTATGATTTAGTTCTTGAGCAATAGAAAAACGCCTTTAAAAGTTAGTAGAATTCCCAGCTCGTCCTGGTATTAATCTCAGTGATTTGATGCGGGATCAACCCTTTTAATGTGGGTAGCTGGTGCGATTTCCAGCGAGTGGTCGTATAACAGTAATCTGTGTGACTAAATTCTACTCAGTCGACACAACTGTGTAACAATTTAACTGGGAGTAATATCAATCTTTATGTACGAAGGTCCGAATAACACCTAATTGTATATCTCTACACCGAATATCAAATTTTCTAAAAAAAATATTTCTAGTCTCTCCGTTATAGCATCATTTTTTGCTTTTTCTTAAAAAAAAACAAATTTTTTTCTTCGTATTTTGAGTGTTTCTTCTGTTTTCGCTATGTTTCTCTCGTTTGACAATAACTGTTTTAATATACATCGTTCGTGATTTCGCGTAATTTTATTTTATGTGATTTTTCCTTGTTTGTGATATCTGTCAGTGATTACGATGATAACTTCAGTGCATTTCTTCTACTAATAATATCAATAACTATCACTTATTTGAATAATCATCATTATATCTCTTATCTCATTTTGTTAATTTTGAAATTGTCGGCTCTTAGCTAACGTACTGAACCTATAGTGAACATTAGTTTTAACTTTGGATTCACATTACCATCGCAATGAATCGTCTAGCTACGAGTAAAGCTGACAGTGACGTCACGCACTCTTACTACACTCGAAGTGTGAATCAAAGAATTCTATCTCAACCTCAGTGCTCCACTGCTTCCCCTGCCGCCCCCGGACCTAATCTTTCTCTCGGTTCCCATACACCGGTCACTTCTGTCACTACATCAACTCCTCGTATCTACACTGCTGTAAGCGATGTCTCTACTTCATCTTCATTTCTTGGGAGAATTCATCAGCTGGAGGCGAACAATGAGGCGCTGAACAAGAAGATTGAGAGGTTGAGTTCATTGCTGGAGCAGAGCACCCAGAGCAAGAGCTCGCAATGTCCCCACTGCTGCGCCCCTGCCCCCGCCGCCCCTGCACTACCTCGGCCCCGCCCCCGCCCGACTCCTGCCCTAGCCTTCAGGAGGATCATCGTGGTCTCAGACAGCATGGGACGTGACCTTGCAGCTCATCTCAGGTTTTTCCTAGGAGACAGCTCCAAGACCCAATTATTTTCACACATTAAGCCCGGAGCCCCGTTCCACGTAGTTGTCGGTTCAATTCCGCAACTCTTCCCTGATCTGGGGAAGGATGATGTAGTGTTTGTCCTTGGGGGAACCAATGATATTGCCGGTCTCTCACCCAATTCTTCTAGAGCTTTTCATGTAGCACCACTCATTACCCTATCAACTAAAACTAATGTTATCCTTAGTACCATTCCGTACCGTTACGATAATTTAGCCCACTTAACTAGCAATATTTTCTACACTAACTGTGGCCTTCTATATCATGCTAATAAAAACAATCTACTGAGCTTTGACATAAATAAATTTTTAAATAGACAACATGTAACCAAGCATGGTCTTCATCTAAACCGTGCTGGGAAAAAAATTCTAGCTCAAAAACTGCTTTCCTTTTTAGCAAACATTGATACCTCTACCCCTACTCTTCCACCTATTTCTGATGACAGTTATGTTCTTGTCGATGTATCCCTCGATTCTGTATCTACTTTCTCTTGTTCTCCTACCCGTGTTTCTGATTTAGATATCAACGTCTCTTCTACACTGCCGATTACATCACTTACACCATCAACTCGCTCCACTGTGATGAAATCAAATTTTCCTCAAATGAAAGGCAGGATAGGAACCTGATCACAGTTGTTGATCCGCTCTCCTCCTCAGCTCCATCTGTATGCCGCGCTCCCCCTCACTCTCCAGACGTCACTCCTCGAGACCTCTCCATCCTCTATTAAAATGTACGCGGCCTCCGTACCAAGCTTGATCTAACCCGTGCCACCATTTCTTTAAATGATATTGATATCTTTGCATTTACAGAGACTAACCAAACATCTTCTTTTCTCTCATCTGAACTTGGTTTTAGTAAATTTTCAGTTTTTAGGTGCGATAGAAACCTCTCTAATACTACAAAGCGTAGTGGTGGAGGGGTGCTCCTCTCTGTAAGTGATATTTTTTCCTCATCTTCTATCTCACTTTCTTCTCAGGGTTTTGAGCAGATTTTTGTTCGTGTTGCGAAAACTCTTCCTTCGCGACGAAAGAAGAGCTTTGTTATTGGCGTGGTGTACATTCCTCCCTCTTCTCCTCCTCAACATTTTATCTCCCATTTTGAAGAGGTTGAACGTGTTCGGAACCTGTTCCCCGATGATTGTCTTCTATTGTTGGGCGACTACAATCTTCCTGAATTGTCATGGCCTTCTTCTATTTCTTCCATCACAACACCGCGTGGTCACATTTTCTTGGATCAGATTTCTTACCTAGATCTGAATCAAGTAAATTTAGTACTCAATGCTAATGAAAGAGTTCTAGATCTTGTTCTCTGCTCTGATCCTGACGAGTGCTCTGTTGAAGAGTCGCACTCCTACCTACCTGTGGACGTTCATCATCCACCTCTTCTCGTTTCTCTCTCTCTTGCAGGGGAGGATCTTCCAACAGTCAATGATGAATATTTTGGTTATAACTTTCAAAAGGCCCCATATCTTTTCCTTAACCAACTGTTTTCCGAGTTTGATTGGCCATCTTATCTATCCGCTTCTACTATCGATGAGAATGTTTCATTGTTCAATGATTTCATTTCTAATATCATAAAAGTGTTTGTTCCTAGTGTAAATTTGAAAAGAGACTCATTTCCAATTTGGTACACCTCTCGTCTTAAAACCCTTATAATTGAAAAGAAATCGGTTCATAGGTTGTACAAGTCTTCTCGTGATCCCTATCTTTATCAAGTCTTCTCGTCTCTAAGATCTCAATGCAAAAATCTGGCCCAACAATGTTATTCTTCATATCTAAATTCCGTTGTTCGAAACATTAAAGAAAATCCTCGTTACTTCTGGAAGTATAATAGAAATCTTCGGGGTAATTCCGCTATTCCTACAAGCCTAAAGTTCAATGACATCGAATCTACATCATCTTTGTCTTCTGCTAATCTTTTTGCTCAGCACTTCTCTTCAGTATTTGTTGACATTCCACTCTGTTCTCCCGAAATCAATTTTGAATTGTCCGAGATTATTTCTTCTTGCTCTCTTTCAGAAATAGATGTCTTCAGAAAACTCAAGGCTTTAAGTGTTCATAAAGGTGCAGGTCCTGATGGCATTCCACCAATCTTCTTGAAACGCTGTTCTTCGTCTCTTACTCGTCCTTTGTGCTACCTCTTCAATTTATCCTTATCTTCAGGAGTTTTCCCGTCTTCATGGAAAAAATGTTTCATTACACCTGTTCACAAAAAGGATGCCTCGAAGATAATGATAACCAGTTATCGACCTATTTCCATTTTGTCAGCTATACCAAAACTTTTTGAATCTGTTGTTCTTCAGAAGCTCTTTCCTATCTTAACTCGTTTTATTATCAACAATCAGCATGGATTTATGCCCAGCAAATCAGTGTCTTCCAATCTCCTTCAGTACCTTAATTACTTATCTATCAATGTTTCGGGGAAAAATCAAGTTGATTCGATCTATCTTGACCTTACTAAGGCCTTTGATCGAGTAAATCATAGGATTCTCTTGGATAAGTTGTCTGCACATGGAATATCAGGTCCTCTTCTCTTGTGGTTCTCCAGTTACCTCTCTGATAGGTTATGTATGGTTCGGGTAGGTTCTTCAATATCTAATTCCTTTCAAGCTGTTTCAGGCGTTCCTCAAGGATCTCATCTTGGTCCTATCCTATTTCTTCTCTTTATCAACGATGTTCAAAACTGCCTTTCTCAACACGACGTTCAGTATCTTCTCTTCTGTGACGACCTCAAGGTGTTCCGTTCAGTTAGTTCAGCAGAAGATCACCTTAAACTTCAGCACGCTCTCACTTCTTTGAACAATTGGTTTCTAAATAACTTGCTTGAGGTTAACCCCTCCAAGTGCAATGTTATTACTTTTTCAAAATCTAACTCCCCTGCCATATTTTCTTATCGTCTTGATTCTTGTGAAATTCCTCGTTCTTTTTGTATCAGAGATTTGGGTTTACTCATTGATTCTAAACTCTCATTTATACCCCACATTGACGCTATTTGCAAAAACGCTTCAGGAATGCTTGGTTTTATTACTAGATCGACAAAAAAGTTCCCTGATCATCTGTCGTTCAAAATCCTATATTGTTCGTTGGTTCGGAGTGTTCTGGAATTTGCTTCCACTGTATGGAATCCTTCGTATAAATATCATTCTGGGAGAATAGAAACTATTCAGCATAAGGCTCTGAAAACCTTGGGGAGAAAAATGAGAGTAAGTGACCTATCCTATAGCAATCTTGAAAAATCTGCTAATTTAATGCCTTTATTCGTGAGGAGGGAGATGTACGACATGATCTACTTCCATAATATCCTTACCTCTAAACTAGATACTCCTGACCTATTGGAATCTATCAACATCAATGTTCCTGGCTATGCTACGCGTTCCTCACTCCCATTTCGACCTCCTTTCGCGCGAACTAATTATTTACAGAACAGCCCTATGATAAGATTCCAGCGGTCGGCTAACATGATCAAGGACCACATTGACTTTTTCTGCACTTCCTCACAAGAAGTGAGGTTATTCTATAATAATCAATGTTTTACTGACGTTTCCTCATAGATACCTTTCTTAATCTTTTTTTTTTTTTTTTTATCTTCTAGTCTAATATAGTTCCACTGCAAACTTTAAGTTCCTCTTCGTTCTAGTCTATATATTATCTATAAGCTTTTTTTTTTTTTTTTTTCACCAATAATTTTTTTTCTCATGCCAAGCATACCTTAACTTTAGTACCATCATTTTCATTAGATTTAGATTTATTATATTAAAATAAGATAGAATAATTACAATTTCATTAGCTAGGGATTCAATGTAATAGTTAGAAAAGGATCTTTTGTTATCCGTATATTGTATAATAAATAAATAAATTGCGAAAATATGATAGAATCGTAATATTTGTGTACCCTCTGTCACAAGTAATCCTGTCATAAGTCATATTAGAACGATTTCTAATCGATGCTAGACTTGGGGTGGAGTTTTCTGGATAGCAAGGTTTTCGAGCCCTCAAACTGACCTCGGGCTGTGACCGTGAAGTCCATCAGGCAGATTTGGATGCAGGTTTCAGGCAGGTAGTGAGGATTCGGCATCTTGGAGGTGAGATAGAGGCGGAACTTGAGATCATAGTCTATGAACGCGTCTCCCAGCTTGATGAGGGTGCGGCCTCCTGAAGGAAACAATAAGTTCAGGGCAAATTTAATAGATGTTTAGTCGTACTTCAAAGAAACATGAATCTTGCTTTTGCATTATTTTCATAATTGGCAATTTATAAGATCCATGTGAATCCGATTGAATTAATTGATTTCGTCCTTCGTATTATGTTGTATTTACACAACAAGATGCGCTATTCCTTAAACCTTTCAGCAGATAAATAAAACAAATGGGGATAACATATTTGTGTTAATCACAAGACCGATGTCTCAACTACTGAAGTTTCCTTTCCTAAAATTATCCGTGCTTAGGACACGAACCCGCGACCCCCAAGTTACCGCTGCCTAAACGATCAAGATTGTGAAGACGATGTTAATAAAATTAATGCTTCTGGCCATATATCATCACAGTCAAACCTGGATATAACATAACGATTTCTTGATCAAACTTATCACTCTATGAGGGAAACTAACCTCTTGTAAGAGAAACCTGGATATAAGAAAACTTAGAAGCCAAATAAAAATGGCTTGGAATGGGTCCTCTATGAAAAAAAAAAAAAACAAAAACAAAAAAAAAAAATATGAAAAATAAAACACATGATTTATTTAAATAAAAATAAACGAGAAAAAATTTCGTCTCCCTTGAGTTCTCTTATATCCAGACTGTGTATTCTGTGTAAGATACCTTTGGTGACTATCTGCTTGAGCAGGATGGGGCTGAGGGCGGGGTCAATGTACTCCCCCACATCCTCCAGCAGCACAGGCAGGCCCAGACGCAGGGAAGCCTCCATGATCCTCATGTAGGTGGGATCTGTCAGCTTGAGGATCTTCAGTCCGTTGGGAGACTCCATGTTGCGGATCCAGCGGGAAGCCTGATGGTGTGGGTACCAAGCATATTAGAATTAGAATTATTATTAAACAGATTTAATCAAGTTTTATTTACAAAATATAGTAGTAGTAGTAGTAGTAGTAGTAATAAGTAATTGTATTTATTTTAATTAAAATTATTACAATGGTTGGCACATTGAAAACATAAAACAATAATAAACGCTTAAACAATATAAATAACAAAACAAAAACAACTAAAAGCAAGGAATGAACCTACTCAACCTACCAGTATGTATAACTTAGAGTTAATTTTCTTTACTATTTACATATAGGTACTTATGGCTGTGGAAATTGTGAACACATTAGTTTAGTGATTTTCCAACACAAATAAAAGATTATTTTTCTTAAAATTTAACTAAGATAAATCTACCCTACTGCCAAAGTGTGATTTACATCTTAGTAAAAGGCGGAGCCTTCACTACACTCAATAGGCCAATGACCTCCAGTCAGCATCAATCAACCAATCTGATTGGCTGACTAGCGCTACGGGAAACCAACTACCCCGATTAAACCGCCTCCTTGTATTATAAATATAATAAAAACCGAATAAATTTATTATTATTATTACTTTAAATATTAAAATTGAATAATTTAGCGAAAGATTAATAATTAAGCTTGTTATACTTACAAAATACAATTTCATCATCTACTCATTTCTCAGAAAAGCCCTCAGCTTTAAAGCTGCTTTTACAAAAAAATATATGTTATTAATACTTGAACGAGTTGGATTCTCTACAAGGGTTTTCAGTGAACATTGACCATTAGAAAGCCAATTTTTGAGATATTGTTTTCTTAGCGGTACATAGTGAGGACATCTAAACATAAAATGATAAAGATCTTCGCTCTCTCGTAGTTTACATATGCTACATTGCTCGGTGCTATCCCAATTGTACCCCATTCTACTTACGAAAAAATTGACCTTCAAGATTCCAGATAACCGAATTTGTGCCATCACTCTTAGCCTATCTATTGGTCCCTGCAATGAAAGATAACTTGCGGTATTAGCTCTTAACTCAACTCCCTCAGGTTTTGATTTTATTTCTTTGTACAAAGTACAGTAACCAGAGTTCTCAAGTCTCTGGTAGTCCATTTCAATCAATCGAACTTCATATTTAGCAAGTATTTCAATCATTCTATCTTTTAAAAGTTGGGATGACTGGGCCTGCCAGAGCTCGGCATACCCCAGCTCTACGAGATCGGTTTTTAGGAGAGATGCCCAGTTATACTTCACAACGTTTCTTGATAACTGATCTATAATCAATAGTTGATTGAAGCAAATTTTTGGATAGCGGTCTTCAGTCATAGACAGCAGTTTCAGCCACCATTGCAGCCTTTGCCGGAACACCAAGTAAGCAAGCTTGAGCATGCCAAACTCGAGGCGGACCATGTAGTGAGGGGTTGATCTTGAAAGACAAAAGACAGATTTTATGAATTGACTTTGCACCACCTCCACTTCATCCACGTACCTACTTCCCCAAATTTCAGCTCCATAGAGTAGCGTTGCACACACTATTGACTGGAACAATTTCATTCTGCTCTCCTGTGACGTCATTCTTGAGTTGATTAGGATGGTCTTAACGCTGGAAATCGCCATCTTTCCTTTTGATATTGCCTGCAGAGCCGCTTTCAGGAAAACTCCATGGGATGAAAATTTGACTCCTAGGTACACATACTCGTTAACCACCTCCAGTGATTTATGATTGTAGCGGAAAGTGTCTGTCCCAGCTAATCTTCCTCCGCGCCTGAACACCACCATCTTGGACTTGCTCTCGTTCACTATCATCTGGTTCTCGTCGCAATAAGAACTGAGGATGTCCAGCTTCTTCTGCATGTCTGCCCGACTACTCGACAATAAAATAAGATCATCACAATAGAGCAGTAATAGTATGTCCAGTGAGCTGGTGATAGGTACTCCCTCCACTCCTCTTTGACGAAAAAATTCCTCCAAGTCATTGATGAAAATTATAAAGGCGACTGGTGAACATGAGTCTCCGGTAAGTACACCTTTGGTTATTACTTGGCTAGGTGTCACGTTGTCTTCCACTCTTATTCGGGTTGTTGCTTTTTCATAAATTCTTCCCAGGAACGATATCATTTTCCCAGAGATTCCGAATGAAAACATTTTAGCGAATAGTAAGTTATGCTGAACCTCTGAAAATGCGGATTTATAGTCTATAAATGCCGCATATAGCTTACGATGGTTGATCAGGTGTAAGGATACTATACTGTAGAGGGAAAAAATGTTGTCAACACAGCCCCGTCTTGGTCTAAAACCAGCCTGTGCTTCCACGAATAATTTATTGTCTTCACTCCAAGCCAGAATTCGCTGTGAAACTAAGTGAGTAATGAGTTTCAGGGTACTATTCATCAGGGCCACATTTCTAAAATTTTCGCAAATTATTGGTCCTTTCTTGTGAAGCATAAACATGAACGACTCGGCTAGTGAGTCAGGTATACTGCCTCCATTAAAAATATAGTTTATAAATCTGAGCAGATGTGTTTTCTTATCTTCATTTAAAATTTTGAGAAATTCGTTGAGAACATTATCAGGGCCAGGTCTTTTGCTAGTCTTCATGTTTATGATTCCTTTATCGAGTTCTCCCATACAGAAGTCCGAATCCATGCTCTCCCTTAAAACATCCGGGAAGGTAAAGTGCAGCATACAGGGTGATCCATCTACTAGCGTAAACAATTGAGTTAAATAACACGCCCATTCTTCGATAGGTATTTCTTTACTCTTGTTCGGCTTACGGGGCTTGAATATTTTTACAGTTTTCCAGAAGTCTTGTGGATTTCTAACGTTCGACAGTTTTTCTTTAAAATCCTGCTCATATGTTTTTTTCAGTTCTTGGCATAAAGCAAAATAATCTTTTTTCAAATCTAGATAAGACATCAAAAACTCTTGAACATTTTTCTGTTTCCATTTTCTATACATTTTTCGTGTTACTTTCTTCATGTTTCGGCACTCTCTAGTATACCAAGGTTTATTAACATTGGTCTGCGTAGTAAAAGTGAACTCATGAACCATACTTGTGTCAGAGGCAGCTTTTTTTAGAGCCCTCACAAGCTCAGTATAAACATCTTGAGTTTGTGCTTGCATGCTTACACTGTTGACCTGCTCACTAAATTCCACTGCTTTCTCTGGTAACCACAAGTAACGTGTTACTTTTGACCGTGGTTTATTGGGTTGCGACACATCTAGCGGAATGTTCATAGTAAGGTTTACTGGCAAATGATCAGACACAATAATAGTGTCGGAGACGCGAAGTTCTGTTATCAACGAACACGACTCAAGATTCGCCCAGACCAAGTCTACCGTACTTGTACCTACTCTACTTGCTCCAACTCTACTGAGATAGGTATATTGGCCCGGGACGTCCCCGTCTGTCCTTCCATTGAGCACAAGAAATCCGTGGTTCTCCATACACGCTATTAGCTGCTCCCCTCTTCTATTTTTCACTTTATCCAAGGATATTCTCTGCGCCAAAAAATCCAACTCTTCCGCCAGGTTCTCATCCAAATAGTTCTCGTCCGAAATTCTGCCGTTTGTGTCACCTCCAATGATATAAGGGTCGTTCTGCGTGTTTAATTCTTCCAACAGTAGATGTAGTGATTCCAGTGCATGTTCCATGGAATACAGTGGACTGATGTAGACATTTCCAAGCGTGAGAGTCATGTTCTGACTGAATTCCAGTTTGACAAAAATCCATAGATTTGACACATTAACTACGTTAAATTTAATTTCCTTCCTCACCAGAGTTACCAATCCGCCACTGCCTCGTCCTCGTTGCTTGTCTCGCACCGCCACTGCATAAACCATATTATACTGTTCGGAAAGCGGGATTGGGATAGACGGCTTGCCTAGTGCCCATGTTTCACTGAAACAGAGAATTTGGCAGGATAGGAGGTTTTCCATTTCAACTGAACATAAAGAGCTGAGAGTAGATATGCCCTTTATATTCCAAAAGCATACCTTAAGACCTGGCTGCATCGTGTTACCCTCGGCTAGTCATTCTCTGGGTGTCTCCTGCCTTTGTGTATTCAAATAAGGCACTAGACTAATCTGTTGTAGATTGCGATGATTGATTGGTCTTGGTGACTGCGCAGGTGTGTTGAAGGTACTAGAGCTGTCAGAAAATAACTCCCTCTCGCTTTCATGCCGCTCCCACTCAATCATAGTAGTGTTGCCTTGGTCTGAGTTCCCGCTGATGTTAAAGTTTGTTTTCTTCACCGTCGATTTTTGAGTCGCAAACAAATCACTTGGCGATACTGAATTTGCGCGTTTCGCTGAGTTTCTTGTGGATGCTGACGCCGCCGCCTCTGGGTAGTTGACTTCGCTACTAGGTGGTGGCTGCTGCGGCTCACTACTTATAATCTGACCACTTCTTATAACCGCATATTTTCCCTGTCTTCGCAACATGTTTCTTTCATCTCGTAACTTCTTGTGATTTGCTCTCATTTCATCAGAGAGGTCCTGCTTAACAAACACTGATGTACCCTTAAGTAATATCGAGTTCTTGAGAATTTCCATTTTTCGCCTCTGGGTTGTTAAACCGACAAGAATAGGTCTCGGTCTGTCCTGGTTAAGTTCTTTTCCCAATCTTCTACAAAAATCAAGTTCCATGAGCGTGAGTCCGCTTATTTTCATGTGAGTGCAAAATAAAGTCATAACGGCCGTTTCTATATCTGTCTGGTTCTCAGGTACTCCAAATATGACGAGATTTTTTCTTCTCTCATTGTAGTCAAGCTTGCTTATTTTCTTTGAATGTTGGCTTATAACATTATTGACTGATTCAAACTTGCTCTGTATGTTATCCAGCTTTGTTTTGACCTCCCTGTGATGGTCAGTATTAACATTTGCCATTGTACCCAGTCTTTCCCATAGCGCCTCTAATGTTATATTTCCTCCGTCCATAACTCTTGCCAATGATGTAAAATAAATATTAATACTCCAATGATTAAGAGTCTAGGTGGATACCCCCAAACCACAATGCAAAAACGCTCCGTCAGACCGTGGGCTTACAGCAATAATGAATGATAATATTATATTCTGGTATTAGGTATCACAGCAGACTACACGGATCCACTACACATTATTGACGGATACATAATTACATAACTGTCTAGACGCGTATCATGCGTAAGTCCAGTACATAGAGATCTTTATTCAATGGAATGTATCTATACGTATACACCGTTATGTAGGTATTCGTTAGTATTGTAGTACTATCAGCAGCTGTTCATTGATGATAGTTGAGGTGCTATCTCACGGTCTCGGTATTAATTAAGTCCAACTTTAACTGTTATCACTTCCCCTCTTTCCCTCTACTGATAGTAAAATTACTAATTTTAATTTTAGGGAATAGGTAACTATTTTACGGTTAGTATCACTGATAGACCTTCAACGCTTTCAGGGAGCTACTATCTATCGGAGTTAAGTGACAACTTTATCAATGTTCTCCTACCACCAACTTTTAATTATCTGAAGTGCGTGTGACTTGCGCAGTAGACAATAAATCGTTACAATAATTAGCTTCTAATTTCAAAGAATTTGAATATCTCTTCTAAACGGGAATTTTAGCCATCTTGATTTACAATCTTCTCCTAGTTGCTGATAAGAAATTTTGAACTTACGGGCCAAATAAGTCTGTTCAGACCAAACGTGGTAGCGAAAAACAAAGCTTGCGATTCAAAAATACACTTGAACTTTTATTTCGAAACAAAAAACACTTAAAAACATTTATTACATTCGAAAACATTAAGAGCGAAATGAACTGCGACTACACTTTTAAAAGCACGATTGCCAACCATCTACAAAATATAGTATATACAATTTACAAGAAACAAAGTTGAAATTACTAAACAAAACTTGATCAAGGGCGGTGCTAATGCCTACGGCATTCTCTTCCAAGAATACAGTCGGACCTCAATAAAAGAGAAACCTAGATATGAGAGAACAATGTCCAGGTCCCATTTACCTTTCTATGAGGAAAATAACCTCTTTATAAGAGAAACCTAGATATAAGAGAACAATGTCCAGGTCCCATTTATCTTTCTATGAGTAAAATAACCTCTTTATAAGAGAAACCTAGATATAAGAGAACAATTTCCAGGTCCCATTTACCTTTCTATGAGGAAAATAACCTCTTTATAAGTGAAACCTAGATATAAGAGAACAATGTCCAGGTCCCATTTACCTTTCTATGAGGAAAATAACTCTTTATAAGAGAAACCTAGATATAAGAGAACAATGTCCAGGTCCCATTTACCTTTCTATGAGGAAAATAACTCTTTATAAGAGAAACCTAGATATAAGAGAACAATTTCCAGGTCCCATTTACATTTCTATGAGGAAAATAACCTCTTTGTAAGAGAAACCTAGATATAAGAGAACCAATGTCCAGGTCCCATTTACCTTATGAGGAAAATAACCTCTTTATAAGAGAAACCTAGATATAAGAGAACAAATTTCTGGTCCCTTGTACCTTTCTATGAGGAAAATAACCTCTTTATAAGAGAAACCTAGATATAAGAGAACAATGTCCAGTCCAGGTCCCATTTACCTTTCTATGAGGAAAATAACTCTTTATCAGTGAAACCTATATATAAGAGACCAAATTTCTGGTCCCTAGAGTTCTCTTAGGTTCTTGTTTATTCAGGACCGAATATTGTATAGACTTATTTATGCCCGACTAGAACTGACGAGTTCCATTATTCCAGCAATAAGCCCAAGCAGAATTATTGCCTGGTGAAAATCCCAAATGGGAGGACATCTTGTCATTTTCCGGCTGTATTTCGAACCAGCAACCTCTATATTACCAGACGTACGCCTGCACCACTTGGGGACAGACTAAAACAAACTGACCATGTTTAAAAAGAAGGCCATCGAACGTACGTCAAATGCACCAGTTCTTGCTCTGTCATTAAAGTTAAGCAACTTCCAACAAACTGTGTGTCATAATGATAATGGCACTTTCCGGCCCAACCCGGGCTGGGTGAGGTTAATGTGAGTAACTGGTTAGTAAATGTCCAATGAATGCAGGGTTAAAACTCCAATCTTGATATGAACTTGGCAGTTTTAAGTGACAAACCCCAAAATACAACTATTTTTTTATTATTGTACCGTCTACCACTGTACCCGGTTCAACAACACCGTTAGTATGAAAGTTAAAATACTGTATTGTAACTGAGCTATTGAATTGCTGTAATTTTATTTATTTCTGTAATTTTAATTTTTCTTTGTTGTTTGTTAAATTTTAATTTAATGTGTAATCTTGTTTAATTGTACATTGGGCTAATAAATATAAATAAATTAATAAAGACGCCCGTTAACACATACACGACCGGTTGTCCCACCGGTGGGACAACTGCGTGTGTACTGAATGGACCGGTTGTCCCACCGGTGGGACAAGTGACCTTCTTGATTTCAAACCTGCTTGTCCCACCGGTGGGACACCTATTCCTATGTTTTAGTATAGAAATATACTCTATACCCCTATATAGTTTTACTCTCCAAGTGGGTTTTTCGTCCCAGGAGGTCAGATATGCTCAGATATAGCGGTCCCATGCGTACATACACTGAAAATGGTGCCGGTCGTGTATGTGTTAATAAATATAAATTAAAAAAAAAAATTAAATTAACAAAGTGAACGTCACCTGTTCCTGAGGATCTATCATGAGCGGCCACTTGCGGGAGCGGGTGCAGATGATGGCATTCTCCGTGGACACACTGTCCCGCGGCAGCCCGAAACTGTTCCAGGTTCGAATCTCGAACGGGTCCGCCAATACCCGCACCAGGCTGAAGCTAGGGCTGGCGGGAATGCCGAGTTTGGCCAGAGTCTGCAGCCAGGAGGAGCAGAGCTCCGTCCGGTAGGTGCTGGTGAAAGCGCCCAGATAGGCGACACAGGCGGATCCTATGAGCACATCTCCCACCATGTTGTTCATCTCGGTCGCGTAGGATATCACCAGGTCCTTCCAGCGCACCTGGGTCATGCAGAGTAAGCGATGTGTGTCATTTATCATATCACAACTTTAGTGGGTAGCTCAGCATTGCTTCTGTGCTCACAATTAGTAGCAAGTAGGTAGCGTGATCGATAAGGCGGCGGACTTGTAACCTAAAGGTCGGTGGTTCAAGTCCCGGTTTCAGAGTAGATTTTAGTAAAGCGAGTTTGAGTAGTTGTGATATCACAAAAGTGATTAACACAAATATGATAACTTTTTCTTTTCTACAGGGTGTAGGTAATTAAAATATTCATTTGCCCAAGTAACATATTATTGCTTCTTGTAATACCGCCACTGGTTGTGACTCATAAAAGTACCCAACTTATTTTGACCCACGCGGGATCAGTGGACCCAGTTGGGATTCGAACCCTTTTTTCATGATAACCATCTCTATATGAACTTAGCAGTTGAAAGGAAGGTTTATCTAAAAAACCAAAATCACGATAACAGACCGTGTTTACGAAGGACCACTTCGGTAGCTCGAAGCATAAATTTGTATTTAAACAGTAAAAGGGACCACGTTGAACGCTTAACACAAACACACAGAGACACTTACAGTTGTTAACATTAGGAGTGAATCACACACACTGCTCTTCGCTTCCTTGGTTTCTCCCCGGTCTGACGAGCTTTCAGTACCGCAGAGTCCAGCCGGTAAAACTATCGCCGGAACTCGTCACCAGGAAACCGGGTGGTTCACTCTAATTAAGGGGTTCGCGACCGAACAGATAGGATACCTATTTTTAATATTTGTTACCTATTTTTAATATTTGTTACCTATTTTTAGGGCGGAATTAATAGACAAATTCTATATCACAAGTCATTGGTAAGTGTAGGTTTTCCCTATCTTACACAGTACGCAATCCGTGACTTGGCGCCACAGAGGTATTACAAAAACGTCTATTAATTCCGCCCTTAATATTTGTTTTGACCGTCATAAATTTTCCCGAACTAAAGTATTACTTGGGTATGATTAGATATTATTACTATAGGTATCTACCTCTTCATCAGCTATTATTACTATAGGTATCTACCTCTTCATCAGCTATTATTACTATAGGTATCTACCTCTTCATCAGCTATTATTACTATAGGTATCTACCTCTTCATCAGCTATTATTACTATAGGTATCTACCTCTTCATCAGCTATTATTACTATAGGTATCTACCTCTTCATCAGCTATTATTACTATAGGTATCTACTTCTTCATCAGCTATTATTACTATAGGTATCTACCTCTTCATCAGCTATTATTACTATAGGTATCTACCTCTTCATCAGCTATTATTACTATAGGTATCTACCTCTTCATCAGCTATTATTACTATAGGTATCTACCTCTTCATCAGCTATTATTACTATAGGTATCTACCTCTTCATCAGCTATTATTACTATAGGTATTTCTACCTCTTCATCAGCTATTATTACTATAGGTATCTCTACCTCTTCATCAGCTATTATTACTATAGGTATCTCTACCTTTTCATCAGCTATTATTGTTGCGTAGAGTAGGGACACCCGGTAGGTAGCTTGGAGCTCCATGTTCATCGCCCGGAACTGCACCAACAGTCTCTCAACCTGTGAGTCCCTCGAGCTCGAGCAGTATTCTCCAAACCCAGTAAGTGTATAGTCGATTCTTCTTTCTCTCTCTCTGTGCTCTGATCTCGACCGCTATCAAAGAAAAATTACGCTTTCCCGTGGGCATCCCTTACAGTCCTGTGCCCTCCAAAGCTACCGTACAATAATTACTATAGGTATCTCTACCTCTTCATCAGCCAGAGCGTTGGTGAGTCTGCCAGCGCGTCCTAGCCTCGCCTTGCCGAGTATCATAGCATTCTCCAGCTCTGCCTTGGCCGCCAGGCTGGCGTCGTATGTGGCCTCCAGATTCGCTATCTGAGCCTCCACCTGTAAGAAATACCAGAGTATATTATTAGAGGCTGAAACCGACCTCAGTAGCTTCCTTTCTCCTCCCTTAATGACCCTCCCTTTTTATATTTTTTTATATTTTTCTATATTTTTATTTTAATTTTTTATATATTATTTTTTTTTTATATTTTATTTATATTATGTTCTATTTTTTGTTATGACGTTGTAAACATACTTTATGTATCAAATGCACAATAAAACAATCTTACTTACCCCCTTATACTACCGTACCTGGTGTGAATGTGTGATTGAATGTGATTTCTTTTTCTTTTTGCTTTTTTTTTAACTACTACTATTGTTATATATGGGTCATTTTCATTTATCTTGGGCATATCAAGTCCGCAACCTTTCTCCTTTAATAAATGTGAAAATAATAGGGATATATGACTAAAATCTATTTGATCACATAGGAAACAATTTTTTTTTATAAATTACAATAATAAATGGTCTTTTAAACTAATGTGGAGACTCAAAATTGCCAGTTATGTAAGTAACGTTCATGATATTTTAGGTGTCCCTTAGTCTAAGATTGTACTGTGTCTGATAGAAAAAAATGCATTTCTCCCCATTATTTTCACCAAAATCCAATATAAATGAGAAAAATACAGTTTATTTAGGATGTGACCATTAGTTTTCATAAAAATAATAATGTTCACCTCATTCTACAGAGGTGTAAAGTTGTGTCCCTACGAAGAAAAAAAAATCTCCGTCATGAATGTTACCCCCAAAAAAATGTAAACGATTTTGAAAAACCCTTAGAATGAGAAGCTAGCAGCTGCCGCCATTTTGCTTCTTACAGATGACATTGTTTTTGTTTTGAAATTTCCTGTCAGTTGGATGTTGGATGCAGTACAGTGAGGGACAATGGTGGGTCTAATTTTTTTTGACAAGAACGTTACGCGGTTTTTTTAAATAAATTGTAATGATTCTTTAATATATAATGTATTTCTTTAATTCTTCTGCATGTCCTCTTTCCAATCAAATATTTTTTTTTGTAAAGTGAATATTCTTTTATTGAGAAAAGATTGTTTTAGTGGCGTGTTACTCATGAACGTTACCGTCATGAACGTTACCCGTGGTCATGAACGTTACCTGGTACGTTAAGTTTTTGTAATTTTTTGTGAAGAGGTAGCTGCTAGAAATATTCTAAATGAAAGCTTTTGCTCAAAATTATTTGTCTTCGTCTTCTGAGCCTAAAAAATTGTTTAGGAAAAAGGTAACGTTCATGACTTGAAAAAATCCAATTGCCCAAGATAAAATCTTAGACTAAGGGACACCTAAAATATCATGAACGTTACTTACATAACTGGCAATTTTGAGTCTCCACATTAGTTTAAAAGACAATTTATTATTGTAATTTATAAAAAAAATTGTTTCCTATGTGATCAAATAGATTTTAGTCATATATCCCTATTATTTTCACATTTATTAAAGGAGAAAGGTTGCGGACATGATATGCCCAAGATAAATGAAAATGACCCATATACTATCTTCCACTTTTATTTCCTTTTCTTGTTTTCTATTATCTTTACTCTCTAATTGTTATTTTATTTACATTGTATTTATACTCAAATAAATAAAGAGGTGCTTTGTTAAACTGTTGGCATAATGGGACTACCTGTCTTGCGCAGACAGTCTAAATAAAGCACTACTACTACTACTTCATCAACAAGGCGCCGGACTCGTAACCTCGAGGTTGATACTTCGAATCTCAAAAAATAAATAGTAAGGCGTGTTTGAATAGTTGTTACATCACGATATAGTGATTAACACAAATATGATATCAGAAGGTAAAGAGAAGCTTTACCTAACGTCCCATTCTATCCGTGATAATGCAGTCATTACCGCTTAACTCTTTGACTGCCAGAGCTATATTAGATTTAAAACACAGCCTCAGAATCCTCAAGACACGGATAATCTTGCTACCATAAAAAAATGTACTGGCACATCTTGAGTTGTGACATGGCAGGCAAAGAGTTAATGGGAAACCGAGGTGCGGGGCGTCGCTTGCGACGAACATTTTCACACTGCCCATATTTATTTATGGCTCTGACCCGTTCTTATCTCTAAAATGAAACAGCGGGACTATTCACTATTCCCCCAAAAATATCACTTAGTGACATAAAAAAAGTCCCGCCAAGTCGTTCCCTAAAAATAATTGAGTTTTCAAATTCATCTTTCCCTCCCTAAAAAATATATTTGGTATTTGTGACCCCCCCCCCAAAAAATATTGAAATCAATTTATGGCCCCGCCTTTTATTCATTCACTTATAAGTGTACCACTTAATCCCCTCCCCTCTCTCTTTCTTCTAATGTCCTCTTTCTTCTGTTCCTTATTGAATATTGGAATGTCTCCTTTATTCACTACTAGCCGTTTGCCCGTGCTTTGCAACGGGACTAAATTTCAAATTTACTAAGGCATAGCCGTACTGCTGGACAGCAATGCCTTTTTGAACTTTTTATAATTTTTCTGGACAAAGCGATAATGGTTTTCGGGGGGTTCAACTCTGAGACATTTTTCGCTATCTCTTACCGTTTTGGCTAAACAACTCCGGACAAACAAACAAACAAACAAAGGTAGGTAGGTAGTCCTTTTTTCTGTTTTATATATAGAGATTTGTGACCCCCCCAAAAACATATTGAAATCAATTTATGGCCCCGCCTTTTATTAATTCACTTATAAGTGCAACAGTATACTTATTAATCCCCTCTGTCCTCTTTCTTCTGTTCCTTATTGAATATTGGAATGTTTCCTTTATTCACTATGCTGCGTAGAGTTTCAAGGGTTACTATTTATTTATTTACACTTTATTAGGTAATAGGACATATACAATACAAATAATTACAAACAAAAATACAATATACAATATAACAAAAAAAAAAAAATATATATATACATAATATATGTCCTAACTAAAGGGCGGGGTTATTGCCTTAGGCAATCTCTTCCACCCAACCCTAAGGGTTACCTCAGCCAGACTCTGCTGCTTGGCGCGGAGGACGGACATGATCTGCGCCAGCTCTTTCTCCGCCTTCTCCAGACTCTGCCTCTTGGGTTCCACCTCCTTCGCTACCTTGCAGTACATGTCCACGGCGCGCACCCACACGCACAGGGACTTGGCAACCTTGCTCTGCGACGCCACCTTCTCCGGGTCGAATTTGGGGCTCTGACGAAACATGGGGATATGAAAAATAAATAATAATAATAATGCCCTGAAGCGGGGCCTTGTTCCAGAAAGCACTCTCCACTCTCATAATAATAATAATAATTCAGCCAAAGTAATTTCCCAACGTGCCTCGAAATTCGTCGCTCCTGAAATAAATATAAATTTTCCAAATCCAAAATTCTCGTAAGTTACAGCAGGGAAGAACTACTTCATTTACTGCAGCCTTATGAGAATCAACAAAATGAGAAAAAAACATGTGGCACTATACTTCTTAATATCAATCGCATTCATTTTTGACATGTCACAAAGATACAATTTCAGAAAGAGAAAAAATGATCACATTCAAAATTTTGACATCAGTTCTCCTGACAAAGACAAAGGAACATCCAACGACTGTGGAAATAGTAACAATGTTCTGGCAACAACAAGCACGACAATCCAAATACCATCAACTGATTTTACTGATGATTCTCAGGAAATTCTTGATCATGTGATGTGTCTATTATGATATTCCAAACATTCCTGATAAATGGTATAAGCATTGTCCTCAACCTGTCACCAACTATAACCACATAACAATTTTATATGACCAACAAATTCGAGGAGTTTGCAAGATGGCGCCGAGGCAATAACTACGTGAAAGTGTGCTCTCCAAATTTCGAAACTTAATTTAAATTTTTATAAGTGAACAAACCGGTAATTAATACATTTAAACGAACCAAAAGAGGCGCAAAGTTTACTAAATAGTATGTACCGTGGCAAATTTAGTGTTAAAATTAGAATTCTGACTGAAAACTTATTTTTTACAAAGCTAAATTAATTAATAATAAAATTGAAACTTTATGAAGCTATCGTCCATTCTCTTTTCTCCGATCCGTTAAAATTTCAAGTTGGGTTAGTAATGACCAATCTGAGTCTGTGCGCATGCTGTCAATATTACGTTCGGTTCTCGGATTCTAAATAAATATCCCAACCCGTAACATAAACAAAAATCAGATTACTGATAAAGCTTACTGATAACGATCTACGGGTACCTACTAAGGCTACTAGGTTACCAGTGCATAAACCAAACTAATTGTTACAATAAAACCGAAAGTGAAGGTAGTGCAGAGAAAAGTCAATTTAAGTTGCTGCTAGACCAAAATAACATCAATATGACAACTCCGCTTAGCACTTCCGGAGAGATGGCGATCATGGAGAAGCTCAACGAGATACAAGCATCCAATCAAAAAGAATCTCAAGAAATAAAACAAGAATTGGCTAAACTGAGCATCACTAACAAAGCAATTGAGAAGAAGATGGATCAACTCAAGATTGCAAATGCAGTAACACGAGGAAAAGTTTTAGCTTTGGAGAAGAGAGTGGATCCTCTAGATAAAGAAAGGAGACAGAGAAACATTCTCATCTTTGGACTCAACGAGAGAAAAGAAGAAACATGGCAAGAGTTGGAGGACTCAATTCTTCATCTATTCCAGAACCAGATGAAGATACGAATTCAAATACAAGAAATAGATAAAATAAGAAGAGTAGGAACTTCAAAAAATGGTAAAAGTAGACTAGTTATAGTATCATTAACAACAATTAGAAGGAAAATAGAAATAATAAAAAACAGAAAAGAACTCAAAGGCACAACCTTGAGAATTCAAGAAGATTTCCCAAAAGAGGTTACTGATAAAAGAAAAAAATTATACCCAATTATGAAAAGATTTCAAGATCAACATAAAGTGGCCTTTATGAAGTATGATAAGTTGTGGGTTGACGGTGAGGAGTGGAATGGTGATGATACAGAGATTGAAGATGTGGGTGAAGGGACAAGTGCTGAAAGTGAAGCGAGAGAAACTCAGAGTAGAGAAGAATTGAGACAAAAACGAAAACCGTCTGAGTCCCCACAGGTAAGAGAAGATGGAGATGACAGAGGAAAAGGGAAGGGA
Source organism: Bactericera cockerelli (assembly GCA_024516035.1). Taxonomy (NCBI): domain Eukaryota; kingdom Metazoa; phylum Arthropoda; class Insecta; order Hemiptera; family Triozidae; genus Bactericera; species Bactericera cockerelli. The sequence goes on from JAMCCL010000045.1 coordinate 134,106, forward strand.
ATGAAAAAGGTCAAAGAAAATAAAGAGGGAAATGAAGATGGAAAAATAATAAATTTCTCAACAGACTCAGAAGAATTTCAATCAGAAGAGGAGAGGGAAAAGATGGACCTTGATGATCCTGATCCGGGAGCTCGGGCACAGGTGACTGGAAATGAAGATATAGCACCGGTGAGTTACAGCTCAGCATAGCAATCACCGAAACCCCGCATACAATACAAGGAACAAGAGGTTAGTATCATTTCATGGAACTGTCAAGGTATAAAAAACTGGAATGATTTGGAAAATTTTGAACAGGCTAACATATTATGTTTGGTGGAGACTTGGCTTGTTAATACCCAAAGTTACACAATTGGTTTTTATGGAAACAGATATAATAAATTCTTTCATAATGCAATACGAGAAAAATCAAGGGGACATGCTAGCGGGGGCCTAATGCTTCTAATAGATAAAACCTTTCAAGTAGAAATGATTGAGTCATGCCATATGTGGATTTTCCTGAAAATTAAAAATATTGCACCAGAAATAATTCTATGTCTCATTTATTTTAACCCATCTTATAATGCTAAGACTTGGTTCGAGCTTTTTGAGGAGTCACTCGATAAAGTAGAAAATTATCATACCGGGTGTAACATTATAATTTGTGGAGACTTAAATTGCCGCACAGGGGAGCTACAGAATGAAGAAGAACTCATTTTTGAAAACACTAACTTAGAAGCAGAAAGAAATTCGTTAGACAAAACTGTTAACACTAGAGGTAGACTTCTTTTGGACTTTCTTGAAAAGCATGGACTTTACATTACAAATGGTAGAACACCGGGTGATACACCCGGTAACTACACATTCATAGGAAGTCAAGGTAAGAGTGTTATAGATTACTTTGTCACCAACATGATAAATCTCTCAAATATCCAGGACATGCAAGTACTAGATGTGGCAACGAGCGCGGATCACTTGCCTCTAAAACTAACTCTGAAAGCAAGTATGCAAGATACAGGTGAAGAGGGGGAACCGGCGGCAGAATTACGATCATCTAAATTTGCAAAATGGAAATGGAAAGAAGAGTGGGGAGCTGAATATAAAGAGAATATTGAACGCTCTATCAAACCTGACGATATAGATGAGGTAAAAAACAAAAATACAACGGAAACATACCTGAAAATAAAAGATACAATTAGAAAAGCAGCTGAAATAAAAATGATAACACAAAAGAAATCAATTTTTAAAAACAGGAAAACCAATTGGTTCACAGGTAAATGTCTGGCTAAGAAAAGAGAACTCCAGAGATCGTTACGACTTTGTAGGGATAAACAATTCGAGGAAAATATTTTACAAAACTACCTAAAGAGGAGGAAAGAGTACAGAATGACTCTCAAAGAAGCTAGAGAAAATAAGAATCAAGAAATAAAACAAAAACTGTCACATGCGAAGAGTAGTGCAGAATTCTGGGGTACAGTCAAAACATTCCGACCCAAAAAAGAATGTGTTGACAAAATTAAGAAAGAAACCTGGGCTGAATATTTATATGCACTGTACCCGGAAAGACGCGTTAGGAGTATATGTGACATGCCAGAAATAAAGGATTCTGATCTAGACCGATCTATTAGAGAGGAAGAATTAGAATTTGCATTAAAAATGGCGAAATCGAATAAAGCACCGGGTTCTGACGATGTGCCAAATGAATTTTATAAATACCTACCTTCATCAGCCAAGCAATATATGCTCACATTATTTAATAAAGTGTTCGACACAAGAGAAATCCCTGAGGAATGGTCCGAGGCTATACTACAAATGATCCCAAAGAAAGGAGATATGAGTAACCCAACAAATTATAGAGGTATAGCACTCGTCAATACAATTTGCAAAATATTTATGAGCATAATTCAAGAGCGAATCTACTCCTGGGCGGAGAAAAACAGCATACTTGATGAAGGGCAGGCTGGATTTAGGAAGGCGAGAGGCTGCATAGATAACTTATTCACCCTATACAGTGCACTGGGAATTAAACTGCAACAGAACAAAAAAGTCTTCTGCTGCTTTGTAGATTTCCGCCGGGCCTTCGACCTGGTATCGCACGAGCTGCTATGGAAACACTGGGCAAAATTGGGCTTTCTACTCATCTGATAAATATTGTTAGGAACTTATACAATAAAGCTACAGTCAGGGTGAGGACAAAAAAGGGATACACGGACGAGGTGGACATGTCTATAGGCCTGATGCAAGGCCTGGGAACAAGTCCGCTACTCTTCATACTTTTCATCTCTGATCTCGTAGAATATCTGAAACAACACGGTATCAAAGGTATTCCTCTGAGCCCTGACTTTGAGTTACTTGCATTGATGTATGCAGATGATCTGGTTCTGCTTGCAGGCTCGGATACTGAACTTCAAAAAATACTGGATGTATTTCATAGGTATTGCCTAGAGAAGGAACTGATTGTGAATGTGGACAAGACTAAAATAATGATATTTCAGAGGAAAGGTAGAATTAGTAAAAAATTCAAATTCACAATCGGCCAACATCCACTTGAAATAGTAAGTCAATACATGTACCTTGGAGTTCTGTTTACCTCACAGGCATGCTTTAGAGAAAATACAAAAAGGGTGGTAAATAAAACCTCATCAGCTGCCAGTGTTGTTAACTCAATCTGGGTAAAGTCTAGAACACACTGTTGGAAAGCAAAACAAACAGTGTACAAAGCAATGATAAAGACAGTTCTCTTATATGCCGCAGAGATTTGGGGTCCGAGGTACCTAGAGCAACTAGAGACAGCCCAAGTTAGATATTATAAATATTCTTTCTTATGGGCTAGAAACACACCCAATTATATGGTGCGGGAAGAATGCCAGGTCAACCAGATATCAGTAGATGTACTTAAAAAAATGATCAAATGGTGGGTTAAAATAACAGAGATGCCAGAACATAGATACCCAAAAATCTGTTTTAATATCTTAAAAGTGAGGGAGGCACTGAGCCCCCTAGATACAACTCATAACTGGGCCGCTCAGCTAAGGCAGCAATTACTAGACCTGGATTACGAAGAGCTTTATCAGGAGGGGACAACGGCGGAGATAAAAAGTGAAATCGACAACATTATTGAGAAATTCGAAAATAAATTAAAAACTGAAGATCGGTCTCGAATCCTACAATCAACATATAGCACGCTGTACAAGGAACTGAGGGAGGATGGTGTGGAGACTTACCTCTCTTCTGAAGCACACATGAGCAAATTACGACTAGTAAGTCAGCTAAGAATGGCTGCAGACTGCTGTTTAAGAATTAACGTACATGGAAATTCATATAAAATTGAAATGGATGTCGTTTGCTCAGTGTGCAACATGAACGAGATGGAGGATCTTATACACCTTCTGTTTCGGTGTCCTATGTATGCAGAAACTAGGGGAGTCATTCGAAAGTACATGAAGAACAACATGAAAGAATCCCTAGTCGAACTTCTGAAATGTGACACTTCAGAAAAAATTAACAACTTATTTGCATATATGATAACAATGCTTAGAATAAGATCTTTTATCATGGGGGAGTAATAAATTATTAAGTATGTATAAAAATAATAAATATGTTTCTTTGTGTTATTATATCACAATTTGAGTGGGTAGCGCAGAATTATAGGACTTTTCCGTATCTTTAATATCCCAATTACTTATTTTTGCCTATAATTCCGCCACTGGGCGCTGCTAACATTGAGACAGCTACTCATTTTTCCTCACGAGGTATGGGTGGACCCTGGACACCCAAGTACAGGGCGGAGGGAATCCTGCCCCGCTGGGGATCGAACCCGGGTCACCGTGCGTGCAATGCCTGGTGCGCTGACTCACTCTGCCACTGTGACTACTTTAAGTATGTATAAAGAAAATTAAATTTAAATAAATAAAAAGTGAGCGCAATGGAAAAGAATAAGTTACATGGTTAAAAAAAAAGAAGAAAATATGGAGAGAAAGAATGAGAAATAAAAGCTAGAGTAGGTATAAGAAGATGTGAAAGTTGAGAATTAAGGACAGTGAGAGAAAAGAAAAAGTAGATATTGAATCCTTTTCCTAATTTTACTCTATTTTATTTAATTTATTACCTTAGGTACTGTAAAACATTGTATTTTTCAAGTCAAACTTATGTACACTTATCTATTTACTGCAAACTCTGTATTTAATATTTATAACAATTAAGTTTAAATAAATATATTATTATTATCTATCTATCTATCTATTCTTGCCAACAAACCTGACCTCGTCATAAAAAATACCCAGGATAAGAAATGTCACCTTATTGATGTGTCAGTTCCAGCCGACTGTAACGTGGTCAAGAAAGAAGCTGAAAAGAAACTCAAGTACAAGGACTTAGCTATTGAAATAGAAAGAATGTGGGGTATGAACTGTAACATCATTCCAGTCATCATTGGAGCACTTGGATATGTACCCATTTCACTCGATACAAACCTCAAAATGGTTCCAGGGTATTTCAATGTTTCCGAAGTGCAATCATGTGCCATCCTGGGTACAGCCCACATTCTCAGAAAGTTTGGTGTAAGAATATGGTTTATTCTCGATGTTAGTAATGTGTATTGTACGGATAAAAAATAAATTATCTTGCGTTGTATGCCATAATAATAATATCGCCTTATTTAAACTGCCCGATTAGGACTATTAAAGTTCCATTATTCCAGCAGTAAGCCCAAGACATATTATTATGTGGTAAAAATCCCAAATAGGAGGATAACTTGTCATGTCCCGGCTGGGTTTCGAACCCACGACCTCTAGAACTACTGGATTCACAGAGTGCTGCCTTTACCACTGAGCTACCGGGACAGACTAAATAATAATAATAATAATGTCTGGAAACAGGCCCTTGTTCCAGAAAGCACTCTTACTCTCAAAGTCCCCACATCTCCTTTTCAAACTTCACACAACGCACTCTGATTGGTCCATTTGAACGGAATAAACAATCAGATCACAGTGCGTTATAAGACGGTTGAAAGCGAGGTTTGAGGATTTTGAGAGTGAGGGTGATTTCTGGAATGAGGGCCCGGTACATTTATTACAGGATGAACCAAGATTGTTGAGTTTGGAGTCTAACACGTTGTATTTACCTCAATATAGGACTTCAGCTTGTTGACTATGGAGTCTGGCACGTTGTATTTACCTCAATATAGGACTTCAGCTTGTTGAGTATGGAGTCTGGCACGTTGTATTTACCTCAATATAGGACTTCAGCTTGTTGAGTATGGACTCTGGGACGTTGTATTTACCTCAATATAGGACTTCAGCTTGTTGAGTATGGAGTGTGGCACGTTGTATTTACCTCAATATAGGACTTCAGCTTGTTGACTATGGAGTCTGGCACGTTGTATTTACCTCAATATAGGACTTCAGCTTGTTGAGTATGGAGTCTGGCACGTTGTATTTACCTCAATATAGGACTTCAGCTTGTTGAGTATGGACTCTGGGACGTTGTATTTACCTCAATATAGGACTTCAGCTTGTTGAGTATGGAGTGTGGCACGTTGTATTTACCTCAATATAGGACTTCAGCTTGTTGAGTATGGACTCTGGGACGTTGTATTTACCTCAATATAGGACTTCAGCTTGTTGAGTATGGACTCTGGGACGTTGTATTTACCTCAATATAGGACTTCAGCTTGTTGAGTATGGAGTGTGGCACGTTGTATTTACCTCAATATAGGACTTCAGCTTGTTGAGTATGGACTCTGGGACGTTGTATTTACCTCAATATAGGACTTCAGCTTGTTGAGTATGGAGTGTGGCACGTTGTATTTACCTCAATATAGGACTTCAACTTGTTGAGTTTGGAGTCTTTCATGTTGTATAGATAGATTGGGCAAAGTTCTGGGCTAAATTAAATAGCTTTACTTATAAAGCTCTGCCCTTATAAGATTTACTATTATTATTTACCTCAATATAGGACTTCAGCTTGTTGAGTATGGACTCTGGGACGTTGTATTTACCTCAATATAGGACTTCAGCTTGTTGAGTATGGACTCTGGCACGCTGTATTTACCTCAATATAGGACTTCAGCTTGTTGAGTATGGACTCTGGAACGTTGTCCTTGTCGTACGTCTGCAGTCTGGACAGGAAGTTGGAGTCCCCCATGGCGACCTTAGCAGTGGTCCAATCTGTCTGCTTGTAGCCCAGCAGGATCAGGACCGCTTCCAGGACGTATTGCACCAGCTCGGGAGGGTTCAGGAAACCCTGGGAAGCGAAGTATTATTGTTACATTTACACAAATTCACTACACCCACGATGGCAGGTTCAGTCAATTTTAAGAAACCTGGTTAATGTTAATGCTCAGGCGAGGCGAGGTTAATGCTCAAAGCTTTTCTCAAAGAGACCAACGAACATCTAAAATTCTGCTCCTGAAATTCTGAAAATTTCTGAAAATTTTCATTGAATTACTAGTTTCCTTTGATTAGATCTTCCTGTTGATAACAATGACAAGAGCAGGAGCGAAAAAGGATGATGAAGTACTAAGCAAGCTAGCAAGTTTGGAAGAAAAGATGGATCAAATGTTGAGGAATGCTGAAGAACAGAAGATGGAAATTGTTGCCCTTAAAAATAAAATGTCGTCAGTCATGGAAGAAAATCGAGGATTAAAAGAACAGCTGCAGGATATGAGGAACCATGTGGATGAACTACAACAAAGATCCAGAATGAACAACATCATCATCAATGGTATCCAGCAGACAAAGAATGAGGATATTTATAAGCTGGTTGAGCAGATAGGAATCAAACTGAAAATCTCGGATCCGCTGTCACACGTCCAGGTTGCCCACCGCGTGAACTCTACCAACAAAGAAAAGTGCAAGCCGATCGTCGTGCGTCTCCTCAACACCAAGACGCGGGACCTGTGGACGAGTGCCTACAGAAAGAACAGGATGTGGGAACAGAAGTTCTACGTGAATGAACATCTGACCAAAAAAAATCAGGATATCCTTTACAAAACAAAAGCGTTCAAGGAGAAATATAACTGTAAGTATGTGTGGGTTCGAGATAACAAGATTTTCATCAGGAAAGAGGATAATTCGCGAGTGTTTGTCATCAGGAGCGAGCAGGATCTGGAACGTGTGTTGCAGACAAGAAGAGGAGCAAGAAATGAAGAGGACGAGACGCTGAGGGACACAGATTCCGCCGACTCTTCAACCCTTTCTTTCAAATCTTTTCCCAACTAGATGTTCAAAAGATGAATAATTTGTTTTTGTTATTTTGTAATTTTTTTCTATTTGATATTTTCCCGTTTGCTTCTCAAAATTTTCTCATGGCTTTCTGTCTGTCTTTTTCATCAATTTGCTTTTTCATCTGTCCTTATTTTAATTTCAAATTCTCACATGCAATATACAATAACATTAACAACATTCACATTATTTTTTTACTCTTATACATTCAAATAATTCCACAAAGTATTTTTATTTACAATTATCAAATATTTTTAACATATTATATTGAAATAAAGACTTATAATGATGAGTAATATTGCAGAGGTCATTCCAGATTTCCTACATCTGGAATGTAATGAATTTGATTTTTTTCATGAATTAAAAGAATTTTGGAATAAACAAGGATTGTCCATTTTACATATGAATATTGCTGGTATTCGCAAGAATTTTAATGATTTTATTCTTTCAATATCACCATTTTTAACAAATATTGATATAATTATTTTAACAGAAACACATTTTAATGATACAATGCCTTACTCTTTCTCTATTTCAGGATACACCAGCTATTTTACAACGCAGCAATTTAATGAATTCTCAGGTATAGCTATCTACGTACGAAATGACATTGACTCTAACGTACAAGAACTTACTGACTTTACTAGAACAAATAGTTTACGACTTGACATTAAGATTAAAGACAAAATACTGACAATACTGACTATTTATAGATCACCAAACAATAGTGCAACACTATTTATTGAAGAATTAAATCAATTTTTGTCCCATATCACTGAACAAAAGTATATTATTATTGGTGATCTTAATATAAATATATTACAAGACAACATCACTGACATTGGACAAGACTATCTTGACACAATATACTCTTATAATTTCTTACCCTACATTACAAAACCAACACGTATAAAAATTAACAACAGACACAACACTGATCAAACATATGTAACCTCATCATGCATCGACCACATACTATACAGAAGTAAAAATCAAACTGAAGACATATGTACAAGTATTATTAAAACTCACATTTCAGACCACTATTCCATAGCAGCAAAACTAAACTTAGACTACATTAGACCTGACGTAAGACATGTGACTAAAACTTACAAATACATCAACTATGAACAATTGACTGAACGAATTATGAATACAGACTGGAAAAGAATAACAGACTCTTCTGACGTAGAATATGCAGCTATGACTTTAACAACAATTATACAAAACACCATTAACTCTTGTAGTGAAACTAGGACTTACTCTAACAAATGTACTCCACTTAAACCATGGATGACACAAGGTCTCCTTAAATCCATCAGACATAGAGACAAACTTGCAAGACAGACAAAAAGACACCCACATAACCTAAGACTTTTACATTACTACAAACGAGTTAGGAATATACTATCTACCTCATTACGAATAGCAAAAAATAACTACTACAAGACTAAAATTGACGAAAACAAAGAAGACAAACACAAAGTATGGACAATTATTAATGACATAATTGACAAGAACAAGGAAGACAATATTATTAAAAACATTAAACATGATAACACTTTACATGACTGTCTGACCAATACCCGACATTGTGCCAATATAATGAACAATCATTTCAAAGATGTCGGAAAAAATATCTCTGATAAAATTGAAAGACTAACCACTACTGAACAATATCACTTTAACGAATTAAACTTGACTCAAGACACTGAAAACAAATACTCTACTTTCTCACTGACAACTTCAACTGAAATTTACAAAACAATTATGAAATTGAAAAACAGAACTACTCCAGGTCAAGACGGACTACAAACAAAAACACTTAAACATATTGCACCATACATAACTGAACCACTTAAACACGTAATTAACTTAAGTTTAGACAGTAGTACATTTCCTTCTTGCTACAAATCCAGTATAATTGTTCCTATTTACAAGAAAGGAAACAGACAAGACTTGAATAACTACCGACCTATTTCCTTACAGACAAACTTCAGTAAAATACTTGAAAAATGTGTACAAAACCGACTTGAATATTATTTGACAACAAACAACCTTTTAACTGACAAACAATATGGATTTCGACGTGGCATAGGTACTGAAGACGCATTACTTGACTTAACAACATACTTACATAGTAACATAGACGACAATAAAAAAGTAATCGCCATTTTTCTTGACATTTCAAAAGCATATGACTCCATAAAACATTCGACATTACTGACACAACTTAAAAAATTAGGACTAACAGACAAAGTACTTAAATGGTTTGACTCCTACTTGACTGACCGAACACAAAAACTGAAATTGAATTCTCAGTTATCCGAGAGTGTAGAGTGTCGTGCTTTTTCAATTCCGCAGGGTACAATACTTGGTCCTTGTTTGTTTAATTGTTTTATTAATTCTCTTCCTGGAATAAGCAAGGGTCAAGTATTTTGCTATGCAGATGACACAGTACTATGCTACTCATCAAATAACTGGGAAGAGACTCACCGACTCGCATCTACTGACCTGACAAACATTCAAAACTGGTATTTGCAAATGTCCCTACAAATCAATCTTTCCAAGTCTCATTACATGACTATTTCATCAGACAAAAGAGGACAGCCATTAACATCAACAATACAATTAACTGACATTGAAAACAAAACAATATCATTACAAAAACTGACAAACATACGTTACTTAGGTGTTACACTTGACGAAAACTTAAAATGGACAGCACATATTACTTCACTTAAAAACAAACTACGATACTTGACTTATGTTTTCTACAACCTAAACCAAGTTTGTAATGATACACTACTTCGCGAAGTATATTTCGCGTTAGTTCAATCACTCTTACAATATTGTATCACAGCTTGGGGAGGGGCGTATGAAAATATAAAGACTCAACTTAGAAGGACTCAAAATATACTACTCAGAACTATACTAAAAAAAGACAGACTTTTTCATACTGACCAACTATACGAACTATTTAACGTTCCAACACTAGATGACATTTACATTTACAAAACAAGTACTTTCGCAATAAAGAAAAAACATACCTGGACTATAAACCCTAACACATATACCACAAGACAGACTGGACAAATGATACAAACACTCAAACACAAATCACTGACAAAAAGACATTTTTCATACGTAGGTAGCAAAATTTTAAATGAGATACCTGAAGATATAAAGGACAATCCAATTTTAACAATTTTAAAATACAGACTGAAACAATGGCTGTCTATTAACAATAATAAAAATAAAATCTTAAATATTTTAAAATAACAATTTTTCCCTAATTATTTGAATGTATAAGTACTCAATAAAACAGACATAACAATCAAAAACACTCCACACATAACATGAAAACATTTTTTAACATTTTCAAAATTTATAATATATATATTTTTTTTTTTTTTTTTTTTTAAACTACAAGGACAGTTTTAAATAATAATATAATTATAATAAAAAGTGGCCTAACACATGCTATGCATAATTGGCCACTTAACTTGCCATGTTCCTAATTTTCGTTTTATTAATAAGTTATTTTTTACATTTAAATTTTATTTATGAAGATGAAAGAATTTGTTCAATAAAAAATAATCTTTTGAAAGTACAAAAAAAAAAAAAAAAAAAAAAAAAAAAAAATGTGGTCACAAACTCAAATTAATGAGGAAAAATTCATGCACTGGGTGGGATTGGAACCAACGGATCCCTACGCTACCTGGATTACCAGACTTGCGCGTTAACCACTTGTCTAAGCAGACTCTGAGGGTTAGATAGTCCACTGAGCGGTTTGTGAATAGAAACAATCAATACTTGATGGTCCACGCATATTGATATTATTAGTAACACTCTTTAGTGAAAAGTAACCACCAGGCGAGGTTAATGCTCAAAGCATTTTCTACCACCTAACCCTCAGAGTCTTATTATTATGTGTTGACAAACTCAAATTAACCCATTGCCTACCAAGCCATTTTTATGAAACTTGCCCTGGGGACCAAGGGTATTTTCCTCCAAATCACCTGTCTAGCATATGTGCAACACGCGGGCCCCCGGACAAAAAACCCATATTCCCTTGTCACGAGGGACCGTGTATAGCATATGTGCTAGACAAATTGTCTTGCATATATGCTATAAATGGTACTAAAGAAGGTTCAAACGTGTCTAGCATATATATGCAACCCCGGTACCCCAGGCAATACCAGTGTCTTGCAAATGTGCTACCCATGGTAGGCAATGGGTTAATGAGGAAAAATTCATGCACTGGGTGGGATTCGAACCAACGGATCCCTACTAGCGCATTAACCACTTGACTTCCAGTGCACAGTTGCACACATACCTTCATTTCTCCGATGTCACCCTTGTTGAGAGCCTCCAGAGCCGCGGTGGCAGCCTCCAGGGCCGGCAGTGCTGCGGCCAGGTCTTTCTGAGCGTCGTCCGCTATGGCTTGAGTCTCTGCCGCTTTCACCTGGAACGAAAACAATCCAGAGAATAGTTGATCAAACTTATCAGAGCTCACTTAAAAGTTCACATATGGGAGGAACTCTTAAATTATTTTCTTCTTCTTCTTCTTAAATTATCTAATTAAGTAAAAATAATCAAGAAAAAATAATTAAGAAAATATGTCCCAAACTGAGCCATCGAACATAAATTTGGAACTGTTTCTTAACCTAGCTCAACGTTGCTTAGCATATTGTCATTCAAAAACTAAATTCAACTAAATATGTGGAACATACCCTGAAAATTTCGGGTCGGTTGGACAAAAATTGTAGCTCCTAATCCGTTATATAGATGTGACCCTTTCTTTGCTTAGCATGATGTGGTCCAAAACTATGCAATAAATTTCAAGTATTTATGGAACACACCCTGAAAATTTCAGTTCGATTGAACAAAAATTACAATTTTTATAGCGTTATATCCTACATAGATAAGAACAAATTTCAATCCAGTCAAACCACACTCACTTCGTTCGCAATAAACTAAAATACATCCTTTGTAGATGTAGACAGATTCAAATACTTCATTGGAGAGAGGTGTCTCCCTACAATAGTTTTCCGGCCGGCATGCTAATGTACTAATTCCTCAAACAGATTCAACAACCGGTCAGAACACTCACCTCCTCCGGCTTAGTCACCCGCTGTCACCTTGACCACCTTAGTCACCCCCTCTCACCTAGACCACCTTAGTCACCCCCTCTCACCTTGACCACCTTAGTCACCCCCTCTCACCTAGACCACCTTAGTCACCCCCTCTCACCTTGACCACCTCAGTCACCACCTCTCACCTTGACCACCTTAGTCACCCCTCTCACCTTGACCACCTTAGTCACCCCTCTCACCTTGACCACCTCAGTCACCTCCTCTCACCTTGACCACCTTAGTCACCCCTCTCACCTTGACCACCTTAGTCACCCCTCTCACCTTGACCACCTCAGTCACCCCCTCTCACCTTTACCACCTTAGTCACCCCCTCTCACCTTGACCACCTCAGTCACCACCTCTCACCTTGACCACCTTAGTCACCCCTCTCACCTTGACCACCTTAGTCACCCCTCTCACCTTGACCACCTCAGTCACCTCCTCTCACCTTGACCACCTTAGTCACCCCTCTCACCTTGACCACCTTAGTCACCCCGTCTCACCTAGATCACCTTAGTCACCCGCTCTCACCTTGACCACCTTAGTCACCCCCTCTCACCTTTACCACCTTAGTCACCCCCTCTCACCTTGACCACCTCAGTCACCACCTCTCACCTTGACCACCTTAGTCACCCCTCTCACCTTGACCACCTTAGTCACCCCTCTCACCTTGACCACCTCAGTCACCTCCTCTCACCTTGACCACCTTAGTCACCCCTCTCACCTTGACCACCTTAGTCACCCCGTCTCACCTAGACCACCTTAGTCACCCGCTCTCACCTTGACCACCTTAGTCACCCCCTCTCACCTTTACCACCTTAGTCACCCCCTCTCACCTTGACCACCTCAGTCACCACCTCTCACCTTGACCACCTTAGTCACCACCTCTCACCTTGACCACCTTAGTCACCCCTCTCACCTTGACCACCTTAGTCACCCCTCTCACCTTGACCACCTCAGTCACCTCCTCTCACCTTGACCACCTTAGTCACCCTCTTCACCTTGACCACCTTAGTCACCCCGTCTCACCTAGACCACCTTAGTCACCTCCTCTCACCTTGACCACCTTAGTCACCCCCTCTCACCTAGACCACCTTAGTCACCCCCTCTCACCTTGACCACCTCAGTCACCACCTCTCACCTTGACCACCTTAGTCACCCCTCTCACCTTGACCACCTTAGTCACCCCTCTCACCTTGACCACCTCAGTCACCTCCTCTCACCTTGACCACCTTAGTCACCCCTCTCACCTTGACCACCTTAGTCACCCCGTCTCACCTAGATCACCTTAGTCACCCGCTCTCACCTTGACCACCTTAGTCACCCCCTCTCACCTTTACCACCTTAGTCACCCCCTCTCACCTTGACCACCTCAGTCACCACCTCTCACCTTGACCACCTTAGTCACCCCTCTCACCTTGACCACCTTAGTCACCCCTCTCACCTTGACCACCTCAGTCACCTCCTCTCACCTTGACCACCTTAGTCACCCCTCTCACCTTGACCACCTTAGTCACCCCGTCTCACTAGACCACCTAGTCACCGCTTCA